>OX103943.1:2296596-2471161 GCA_944470405.2 Schistosoma mattheei
TCCTCAGCAGTGCGCACCCACGATCCCGCCCTCCGCAATATTCGAACCCAGGACCACTGAGCCGGCTGGCATCCAACGGTGTTAATGTCTAACTTCAACCAATGCACGAAGTTGCCCTCGCGGACGAGATCAATAGCTACTAGGTTCGAATATCGCGAGGGTGAGATTGTGGATGCGCGTTGGTGAGGAGTCACAGACTGGGACGAAACAACCGTCCAGTGCTACCAGGTTTTCCATAGTGGTCTAACTGCAATTGATTCTAGCCTCAGGATGGACAGGCCAATTTAACGGTTCTTCTTGAGTCACATCGTGATCTTGTTAATTATTCACTTATCAATCTTGACTAATTTTACATGAGTGTATATGTGTGTTTGTGTACATCCTATCCTACTCATCACATGTGTGTAGCTTATCGATTAAATGGAGTTGGGTTATGTGCCTTCTCCACCACTGGTCATAATTTCACTTCGCACTCCTCTATTCTCATCATCCCTCTGATTATTTGTCTAGATCAATGATTGTATGAAATATATGTATTCGAAATTCATTCGCGTATTTGACTTATTTTTAGTCCTTTATTCACTAACCCGAATTAAGTCGATTATTATTACACATGAGGATGGGTGACATTTAGATTTCGACATCGTATATTTCAATGATAATCATTCATTTGATCCAATTGAAGTCAGATAAGGGGTCACAATAGTACATTCCACAATTAATTTAAAATTCTCTAATCTAACCAAACACATGGATCATTTATGTATGTTTTTGATAACATTTCCATCTCTTGGATTATTGGATCATCACTGCTGAATACTATGAATTTCAATTTCTTCAAAGTATAATAATGGATCGTTATAAACAAAACCCATGAAAATCAGAACCTCAAATGCCCTGGTATGGTTGAGAGTGCGGAGATTAAACTTTCCTTCTCGAAATGCTGTTATTGAACTCAAGTTGACGGGCTAGACGAGCACCGAACCATTAGGACGCTAGGCTGATCAGACCGGTTGGATGTCACTAGTTTAGTTTAGTATAAGAGCGAATAAGTCATATTTTGATTGGCGAATAGATTACCTGATAACAAGCGGATCATAAAGTCACAACACAAATAAATCTTTATCATTCATCCTCCTATTCTTCTGTTACTGTATTAAATCGTATAAGTCGAGAAGTAGATGTCTAGAATAGAAGGATTGTGTAGTGACCAGTCTATGGAAAAGTGAACCCCACGTAGAATGGTATTTCATTAGAAATGTTAGTCAAAAACAAGCAGTCTCTTTATTCATTTCAAATTAAATCAATCGTTCGAATTGACAGTCTGTGTAGAGAACTTATCGATGTATTTTGATTCAGATCATGAACCAATTGATGTTAGACGACCATTGAAATCCTGGAAGCACTGGACGACCGTCCAGTGCTGTTGGTGATGGTCTAACATCAATCACTTCATGATCTCAATCAAAAACTTAATAATCTCCACAACCATATACTGATAATGATCGATATATGATTGGATAGAGGAGATTGTATAATTTTTCATGAAGATATGATTGAAATCAGTTGAAAGATTATTGAAAACACGAAAGATGTTGTTATGTTTGTTTTACATTGTTCCTACTTGTTCCCTTTCTACTCTTTTGTATACTGTCTTATACTACTTATTTACATTCATTAAGCAGTTGTATTCCGGACAATTTTCACACTCATATTGTAACGCAAATTGTACTGTAATATTCTGAAATGTTCACACATACTTATAACGTTTATTGTATTTATCTGTATTTATCACTATAATTACTGTACCTTAATCACTGCGGCGGTTATCCACAGTTTCGTGCATGTGTTTAAACGCAACAGTTTCCATATTGTTTGCTCTTCGTTCGGTTTTGGTTGTTGATAAACTGTTATCAAATTTAGTCACAGCTATCAGCTGTCCTTTGTACTATCGTATGTTATAATTATTCTTTATGTTACTCTTACAGGAAGCCTTTGTTATTTTCGTTCTGAAGGACATGTTTAAACGCCCCAGACACCTCACAAGTTGATGTTTGTAAGTAAATGTTGTGTATTATTTATTAAAGAACCGCTATTGTAGACAAATCGTTGTTTTCCGAACTTCGGTTTGCGCGTATCTCAATCGGGTGACTTGGACGCTTCGATAGACTTAACAGATGTCTATTCTAAATTCTAGACTCATCATCACTATGAGTTAAAATATAATGGTTTACATTTTCAATTCTATCATAAACCATTGGAAAGCTTTATCACAAGTTATCTAATTCTTGACATTATTTATACCTCTATAGGCGATCTACACGGAATCCTACCTCATCTCTCATTGTACTAGTTGGCGTCCATTAGCTAAGGCATATGTTCAACTCTGATAAGATTGATATTCTCTGCGCGTTTAAAATAGACATCAAATATCCTTATAATCCGAGATGTTATCATTGGCGATATTCATCCAACGATTGATCTTTTTCTAATCTATGAAGTTGCAATTTCTTGATTTAATAGTTGTGAATAACAGTTGCAACTTCATACGTGTTTGTTTTTCTCTTGATGATTATCAACCATACATGTTTTCTGTTTTTCTTCAATTTACATAAGGAATAGGATGAGTCCATTGTCTCCACCATGTTCTTATATTCCAAAAGAAAAATCTCCACATTCAATATCTAGTCTTGATGAAAATGAAATAGATGAAGTTCGAAAGAAGTTAGATCATCTTCAATCATTACTAATACAAGTTAAAAATCAACTCAATTCTTCACCCAATGATGAATGATGATGATGATAATATGATTGATGAAAGAATCTTTCCAAATACTTCAACTGAATTGAGTCTTTTACAGACTACTGCAAAGAATACTGAAGAAAATGGAGAAAAGATTGATGATTCATGTCAAAATTTGCCTAATTATGCTACATTTTCAGTGAAACAATCACATGAATATGCAGTGAGAAATTGGTTACTATCAAATTTCAATCATATTTAACTACTTATATCGATAAAAGTAGTTAGAAACAATTGTGTGAATTAATTTCTATGACATGAAGATCAAGTTTGTCTTTATTTCTTTTTAAATAAGTGTTTTCTTAAAATATCATTCATCTCATTATAATTAGCATTGGTATGTATGACATCCATCGTATCAGTGTTCATCTTAACTTTGCTCTTTAATGTTAATTGTAGAATGTTTCTGGAAAGATTAATTGATTTATTTAGATATTTATGAGTGTAGACTAAATCGATATTATTGGATAATGTGGTAGATTCTACGTGAACCAAGAGCTTCTTAACCCAAACGAATAAACTCGGAATGTAATTAGACAAACTTTACTATAGTTACTGTTCAGTCCGTCAGACAGTCAGTCAGTAACAAGGTAGAATTTCGCACGTACATTAGTTGACATACCACATCAGCACACAGATACAATTGTCCATTCAAATCCCATAGTGGTAGAGGTAGTAAAAGTATAAGCAGTAATCGGAAACATTAGGGTTTGATGTTATTCAAGGATTATAATCCAGTGAAATAAATTTCAAGGAGAAAAAATAGAGGGACATGAATAATTCAGAAGATTAGAATTTGGGAGAACACAAGGAATGGATGCACCCGAGCCATTGGAAACGATTTTGAGCCATGTCATTCAAGATCTCTAACCATTATTTCCTATCGTCTTGCGGATCTTAACAAGGCAGTCTACATCTACCAATATGTCTCATTACACTAGTCAGTGACTTCATGGATTTGTGCCATGTTTTGATATGGCCGCCTCTAGTTTTCTTTCAACCTACTCCTACACCATAAAACACCACACGTCGGGGCGGTCTGTGTTTGGGCATAAGTAACACATGTCGCAACCAATTAGGAAAGTTGTGCAATACTCCTGAAGGCTTTTGTATGGAAATTATACTGTAGGTACATAAAAAAATTACTGACATATTTTCATAATTAGATAACTGTAATGAATAAGAGATATGTTGATATGGAGAGCTAATCAGAAGTAGTCTAAGGCGAATATCAACCGATGGCAATCACAAGTGACTTGAAAGACATTTTCATTTCATTGTCTGTGAAATGGATCAATTTCTTAAGGATTAGAGTGGTATATATTGTAAAATCCAAACTATGGTTTGGATAGGGGAATAACCGTCCAGGTACGTTAGACACGCGCCATTTTCCGTCGAAATCAAAACAAGTAATCGGGTAAATAGCGGTTGTATAGTTCATCATAAATTTAAATGTAAATCGTTACCTAAACAAATATTACCACCCGGCTATTCAACCAATGATTGTTCAATCAATAAAATCTAAATTACAATAAATAAAGTAGTTGATGAAAGATGAAGGAAAATTACCGGTCACAACAAATGAACGTTATTCTATCCTGACTGGATAGAACACACAAAAAAGGAGGAGCAAATCAATATGGCTACCGCCAAGAACAAGTGTCCAGTAAAACAACACAGATGCAGTCTGGGAAGAAACACAAACTTAGTGAATGCGTAAGAAAAACAAAAACTATGATAAAAAATACAAATATTAACAATTCAAATGTAATCACAAGACAACAATGTACAACTAAGGGGATCAATAGGAACAAAGTACAAGTATATACATGGAGGGATTTTCACCAACACACAAAACATTCAAAATGGATCTTAAACTGGCCCCCAAAATCCCTCCATACCACACAAACTACCTTGATGCCTACGGTCATGGTTCATTATATAACATATTACACTATAGGAACGAGTAGTACTTACAGCAGTACGCCTACTCGACCTAACTACAATAATAACAAAAAAGACTAATCCGAAGCTTCAAGGAGACCTGCTTCACTTGTTCTCTGATGATCAACAATAACAGTCGTGGTATAGACCTAATCACTCTTGCCCAAACTCCATCCATGCTGTTGGATGAGGGCCTCGCTGACAATTCAATATTTATCTTCTGCTGATTCGACTGTTGCACATACTTCCTTAACTCAGAAACTGTCCCCACGAAGCTTGACGCACTGTCACTGTAAATCTCCGGAGGTTTACTTCTTCTTCCAATAAAACGTAATAAGGCCATTATAAATGAATCAGCAATCAAGCTACACTTCATTTCAATATGTACTGCCCATGTTTGCAAACAAGTAAACACATATCTATATCCTTTTTCTAATGACCTTCCTATGTGTCCCGGTTCTTTATGACAATGTTTAATTATCATTTCCGTCACTAAGTGTCGACTGGGTAAAATTACTGGATGTCCAAAGCATTTAACAATTCTGAGTAGTTTAGACGACCTGTAACACAGAGTAACCCATCAAGCATTATCGGTGATAAACCTTTCAGATCATCATGACTTACTACTTTACTGCTGTTTCTAAATTCACTAAATAATTCTCCATACACTTCCCTTTGAACCATCAATAAATTCTTACACTTAGCGATGTCAAGCTCCTTCACCTTTAAACATCCTAGATGAACGGATCCTTTACAATTTGGTTAACGAAATACCATCAGGAATTCGACTATAGACACTACCATATGATCTCATTATGAGATTGAATGAGGTGATAATTGACAACAAAGTATGATCATTAGTGTTTCTATAAACAAACGAGGTCAACACAAATATGTTTGTTAAGAAAATGCACACGTTGTTTACATTGATATTAAAAAAGTAATAAATTTTACTGTGAAAATGTTATCGGATGTAAGAGAAATGATGATAGAACGTGGTGTGTTGTTATATTCAATGCGGTGAATTGGACAGAATTCCCGAATTCTTAAATCATATTCCTAAATGCACACAGTTCAGAGGTCTTTGTTTCATTAGCGAGAGTGACATCTATAAGAAGGTCAGTGTGTGCTGCTTCGATCTCTATTGGACTCAACAAAGCTGGTCTATTCAAGAGTTGCTTATCGACTCACAATACGCATGTGATATAGTCCTGTTTGGTGAAAACACTGATGAAATGCAAATTCTTTTGTTAGTATTGAGCAACAATGCCAGAATGTCTGTAATGAGTTCCGCCCTCTCTAAATGCAAGTTGTTGTTTCAGGACTGGCCTGAATCAACACCTGAACTGAGGATAGGGAATGAAGTAGTCGAACGTGTTGACAATTTCACTTATCTTGGAAGTCTGATCAGCCCTAATGGGTTGGTGTCTGACTAAATGTCAGCACAGATTCAGCAACCTCGTTTGCGTTTTGCTAACTTGCGTCACCTATGATGAAGGCGAGATATCCGTGGAGCACCGTCTTCATCGTAAACACAGTACATTAGCATCTCTACCAAATCCAAACCATTTGTCTAAGTTGTGTCCAATGGGTTTTGCTGATATCGAGAAATGTCACGTTGCACTTCCTCATTTACATAATGATTGAATGGTCCTCTTGGTCTCACACATTGTCCGGACATCCCATGTATCTACATTAATTAAGTGTTGTTCTAGTTATTAGAAGGGATTTGGTCTTGTGACTTCGGAATAATCTCGACTTCACCATGAAGCATCACAGTTGTGATGCAAGAACATCCTTTAAATTCCAGGTCAGAGTTTGGCATATTTTTAGCGACGTTGATTTCTGAATTATGGAAATGCTGACTTCATATTAAACCATCCTCATTTACTTGGATATATGATCTGCAATCTAAACAGCCATAATGGGTTGGTGACTGACTAAATGTCAACAGAGAATCAAAAACATCGTTTGCCATTTTCTTAACTTGTCTCACATATGATGAAGGCGAGATATCCGTGGAGCACCGTCTTCATCTTATACACAGTACGTTAGCATCTCCAGCGGATCCAAACCATTTGTCCATGTTGTTTCCAATGGGTTTTGCTGACATCGAGCACTGTCAAGCTGTACTTCCTCAAATACATAGTGATTGAAGGGTATTCTGATGCGCCCCAGCCCCACTAATAATAGGAAGAATTCCAAGTTTGTAATAAAGAAGTATATTCTGCAAACAGCCAGAAACCAGTGATAACAATGATCATAAACCAAAACATATATATATACTGCACAAAACCGTCCTCGTGGTAACTTACCAAATAGCATACAAAAAGACTTAATGGACCAGCAGCATTTAAGATATTTGGCAACTCGGAAATATCACATGAAGGTGACAAGAACGCGAAAAGAAATAAGTTAAAATTTTCTAAATAAAATTACACGATGAGGTTTTTTTCCAAGTGAGTTTTAGCGATCTAACGTTCACAACATATTCAATGAAAGCATACACTTGAGTCATAGTCAAATGTGTTAATTAAGAATATCGGCTAACAATGAGTTTATCCATCACAATGATTGTTATAAAAAGATACACAGAACGTGTTGTGGATTTTTTAGTCAGGATTATTCTCCACAGTCTCCTTCACCAATGATACACAGAACGTGATAACTAGTCGACTTTTAAAGAATCAAATTTAACAATGGACATTTCACAGATTGATAAATAACGGAGGTGAATCTGGATGATTTTATGAGAAGAAACGACCACCACTACAATCATTTGAAATTAATTGGTGAATGGTTACAGTGTTTATTTAATCTACACGGATTGAATATTGTGATATTTTGCTATTCACTGATCATTTAATAGTGTGATTTAGTCAACAATATGTTGAATGATTCTTCGATTCCCGGAAAATTGTATCATTCAAAGAGTATTGGTGTAATGCAGCTAATGTGATTTAGGAGAGTAATCTTTCACCAAAGTCACATTATTCTATAAATTTCCTCATTCTAATAATTCTAAACTGAAATTAATCTGCTTCTAATTGCCGACAGACTTCAATATTGTAGAGATTCACGAATCGATCTGGAAGATTTCTTAATAGGTTCATGGTGGCATTTATGATGAGGATGCTTTCAAAAATGGCGATTCGATCTACCACAAAGTGGCAAATATTTAATTATAAAATGAAGATGAACATGAAGTCCGGCTTCAGTCATTTCTGTTGGACATTACTGATTGATTTCTTTACTACTTATACAAATATCAGTAGCTTCTAACAGTGCATCAAAACACCATAATTCAATACATGGTCTAATGCATACGAATGTTCAAATTACCTCAACTGCACTATTAAGATGTCGTGTTCATCTTCAGATTCAAAATGCTCTTAGGGAAAATCATTCAGAATATTAAGTGAGGTAGTGCAGCATACATGTCAGAAGTTTCTTCATCATCATCTACCTCACCAGGAGCAGTTTGGCAAATTATCAATCCATATTGATTGCCAGATAAGTTGAAAATCACTGTTCACTAGGTGAAAGATGGTTTTGGTTATGATCAAGATACATTGAGACAAACATTTGATGGAAGGTATACACTGGTTGAATCTGAATCTGAATGTTAGTCATTACACATGGCCTTACCTTCCCGCAACAAAATACCCTCCCACAATGTTGACTGGTTTGTTCAAATATTCATTGTACTCACTTTTACTGTAAGTTTAGTTAGTTCGATAACTGCTTCTACTTTCTTTAACATGATGAAATAATGTTTATATCTGTGGGATTGAAGCAAAGAACAAATTCTTAGTTGAACTCAGAATGAACTGTATTTTAACGAGTGGTGAATTCTGAGTTGAAATGTATATGTAACATTCACTATTTCGATTATCATGAAGCTGTTCTTCCAGTTAACTGATTTGTAACGATCACATTACAATTCACTTGATAAGATGATGTTCAACATTACAAACTGTGATAAAATATTGAGATTATAGAAAGTAGATCTGTTGCTCAGAAGGTTGATTTTGTATCTTTTGAACTGACTTATTGATTAGTTGATCTATAAAGATGGTCTCTTCCATGTCGTTGCATATTATAAGGTTCAATGTCCAGTAATTGAAAGCAATCAAGAGGAGCCTATAAACGTATGCTTCGTGTTAGTTGACAATGATCAAAAAGATGTATCTATTCACTTTAGGGAACTTACGGTGGTTGTGAGATGAGAATCTAAATCTCTTTCTATCTGAAACTAGACCATTGGGTATTTCGAGAATTATCTGAACTCTAAAGAATGAACGAACGTAACATTGACGTTACAAATCTCACTCACACAGAGAGCCTAATTAGCTCGGTAGTAACTCGTATTCAGAATCTCTTATCCAAATTCTTTTTATGTTTGTATCTTTCCTAAACTTCCCATTCATTTTTCCCAATTCACATTGATTCCTCTTCATCGTAATTACCTCGACTATACCGCATTTATTACATACTGAAGTCACAACAACGTCGGTTATATCACTACTACTACTACTAATATTATTATTATTATATTATTATATTGAGAAAAACCTTACTACAACTCATTCTGACCCTCATTAACTGACTTGGATTATTTACAAATCACACCATCTTCAAGTAGTTCCATAGACACAGATGAGAATGATTATCACTTTTCACATATAACATTGGTAATTTTATTCATGACTGTGCTCGTTTGTTTAGCCGTGCTAAAGACAGCCATATTACTGCTCCATTATCCTTCGATTGATTGTGACCTTGTACGAGTTGGGTTACGCTCAGTAACCACGCTTGTACTCCTTTGGAACGATCTCGGTATCCTTCCGATAAAACGAGATCGCCAACAAATACATCTCGACTACAGCCATCAACTGCCTTCTGATATTTGGCTTACATGGGATTTTATCGGTTAACTGGCACGTAGTCTTCTTGTAGTGGTGTTCATAATCAACCGCGACTCGACACCACACTACAAATATCATCTTATCAAGTGAATTGAAATGCGATCGTCAGAAATCAATTAACTGGAAGGACAGCTTCATGATGATCAACATAATGAATGTTACATTTATATTTCAAGTAGATGATGATGATGATGATGATGATGATTATCCCGGACATCATGTTCATCTCCACTTTATAAATATATATTTGCTACTTTGTGGTAGATCGAATCGTCATTTTTGATAGCACCCTGATCATATATGCCGCTATAGACCTTCTAAGAAATCTTCCGGATCAATTCGTGAGTATCTACAATACTGAGGTGTGAAGGCAGTTACGACCAGATAAATTTCAATTCGGAACTGTTAAGGAAAGCAAGCTTACAGAATCTTGTGATTTTGGTGGAATAATATGAATCTAATTACGTTAGCTGCATAACACCAATGTCTTCTGAATGATACACGAATCAAACTACTATTGAACCTTGCTTGAGAACCGCGTGCTACGGTTTGGACGTTACTTTCAGGCCGAGGTTTTTAGTTTTATTTTTCTAGGATTCTCGCAGAGCTGAGTGAATTATTTTTTCTTGGAATTATGGAAGCCAACTCTATTCTTAACTATTAACATATAAACTGTGAATTTCATGCCATATGATAAGTTCTGAGTTTAAGTTACGGTATTTATGATCATATTCATACAGTAATTCATAATCATATAATTACATATATTCATTTTGACTATACGATCAAACTATACTTTGTCACTTTTAAACCATATATATATTTGACGAAGATTTTCATCCCATATCTGTATTCTATTTCCTAAGGGATATATGGTTATATCGTATTTGAATGCCTTAACCCACGTACTTTATGTATCTACAGTATCTATTCAAACCTCTACCCAATATCAAGAAATATATATAACCGTGTATGTTAAAGGACTGTATTCACTGTTTAATGAACTATCATTTAAATCGTATTTCGATACAATAAATTATTTCCCGAAATTACCTGTCCAATTCGGTGAGTCTGTCATAGTTTTTTTTTGACAGTGTTATTTTTCCAAAAAGCTGTTTTTATATATTTGTTCAAGAAGCAACATAATAATCTTAGACGGTAATAATCTTCTAAACTACTTATCTCTGCACCTCCCAATTTTTACTAATACGGACTTTCAGTTTATATATGTATCACGTACCGTACTTTTTTGATTGTTTGATACTAATTATCGACATTTCTAAATTACTTTACTATATAAGGCTATCTTTCGTGTCATATACGTTAAAATTTATACAACTTGCTCCTTTATATTCTATTTTGCCTCCACACAGATACTGACATAAATACTTCATCTCCACTACTATCTTCTTGCCATTGTCATCTTTTGTTTTTAACACCACTAATCCTCACGATACATTCACTCTTGGTTAAAACATAGATTTTGATTTTTAGACTAACTTGAGCCCTCGGAATTGATTTTTTCACCCCTATTTCCAACATTCTGTTCAATCCACTTGCTATACGTCACTTTCTTATCATGCCACAAAAGGAAATGAAGACCCCTGCTCCTAGGCGTTCAGCCAAACGTAGGAAAACGACACAATTTAACACCACTACTGACACGATTTCCAACAGTTTCAACGAGACGAGCCACTCCGTTCATCCGGAAGCAGACAAGCCTTTACCAGTTGTCTCCATTCCAGACATGTTGAAAACTCTGATGGTAAACAGTGATGATAATCGCAACTGCAACCATATGGATGCTGTAAAAAAGTTGCAAGTAGACATGAACATTCTCAATCCGCTTGAATATCTCATCAACCCCAACCTCACAGAGACTCCAGATCAAATGAATGACATGAATATTTTCCTAGATCGTGTTGCATCAAAGGTATTTGAAAGAATAAGACGATCTAGCAATGCAATTGTGTTTAATATACCGGATACACATGCCCTTAAAAATATGACACACGTACCATGTGTATGCACAAGATTAAAAAGAAGTCATCCTGGTATGCACTCACCGATTTTGTTCAAATTCAACTCATCTGTAGACGCCAGTGAATTTTTAAATTCCTCCAATTCATTGAGACAAAAACAGATTTTCAAGGATATTAAGACTCTTCCGGATAAAACACCATGCCAGCGAAAAGCAGGAAGAAATAACTACAGACCATCAGCGTCAAACTCTCAAACGCATCATAATCCTAATGGTTGTAAAGTTAAGTCCGATTCTAAGAGGACGTCTAGCTTAACAACTTTGCCGCCACCGAAAAACTCTTCTGAATCTCATAAAGTTCAAAACCCAGAAGAAAGTAATCCCGATGTAGGTGGTGTCCATCCTCTTAAAAATGTTGACTTAGATTCAACCCGAAGTAGTTGTGCTGATGAAGAATGGGATAACACAATCCAAACCGCTGTTAGTGCAACACCCAGTTACAGTAACTGTGCAACGGATAACAGGAAAACTAATCATAACATTCATATAACTGACCACGCACTTAACGTTGATATATTCGAACCTCGCAAACCATCGCAAGTATGTTTAACAGTACACAATCCTCTCCAACTTATGAAGAAGCCGAAATCAACCACAAACCTTGGAAATAAACGTCTTAAACGCGTTACTCATACGTCAGGTATAAATAGTTATCTGAATTGTAATTGGCCACTTGGTCACAACCATAGACCTGATAGCCTTCTTGGTCCGGCTCCCAATATGTACAGTATGCCCTTATCAGATGTTATATCCAATAGCAATGAGAAAACTTTTTTGTAATTCCGCCGGCTTTCCTGCCGGCAACGGTAAACATATTTCACATGATGACAAAGTGGTTGAATCTATTTCCCCTCGCAACACGACTCTTACCTTAGCTAATCCTATGAGTATTCATGGAACTACCAATTGCGATTTATACTCTAACCTGCTTCACTATGATGACTCTGAGTTTCTTATTCTTTCGTTCAATGCCCGCTCTCTGTCTAATAAAATTATTCATCTTAAAACTCTTTTATTCCTTGTAAATCCAACCATTGTACTTATTACGGAAACGTGGTGTAATTCATCTATATCCGATCATTCCTTGAATGTAGATAACTACGTTTTCTTTAGAACCGATAGATGTTATGGAATATTACTTATTATTATTATCTATGTCCGTTCAGACATTCAAGCGTGCAAATTTGAGGATAAATCCCTTGATGCTATAGACGACTCCACTTGGGTTACTGTAAACTGTGGATCCCAAAATTATTTACTTGTGGGATGCATATATAGACCACCTCATGCGGATACTAAGTTTGACAAATTACTAACAAACATATTTTCCATTGCTTCGCACCAACCGCATACTTTTAAAATCATCGGAGGCGATTTTAACCTGCCAAAAATTACATGGGGCTTGACTCCGGTACCAGGTCGATATAACAAGCTAGTTGAAACATTAGAAATTTGTGGATGGGTTCAACAGGTCCGAAAACCAACCAGGGGGAATAATACACTTGATTTAATGTTCACAATCAACATAGACTCTATCTCAGTACATACCAGTCATGAGTTTTTTATGAGTGACCATAGAGTTGTATTGAGTATTATTCACTCTTTAAACGCCATACAATTGAACTCTAAAGCTTCATTGATGTACCAAAGCAGACATTTTGATCAACAAACATGGAAACGGACTGGAACTCTCATTCAATGTTTACCATGGGAAACTTATTTTACCACAAATAATGTTGACATTGCGCTTTCCAATCTATACCACAACCTGATATATTGTCTTGACTGCACTGCTCCAGTTATTGGCCGTGTGGCTTATAATGCTAATAGGGGCCAAAATACTTTTAAAAGAAAGCTGAGGAAATTAAAATGCCGCTACTACGAGCAGAATGATGTGTATGCACTTCAGAGTATACTTAAATTAATCAACAGAAATGCTTCATCTAAACGTAAGTATTTTATGAATATAGAAAATAAAGCTCTACGTAGTAAAAGCCCAGAATTATCAATACTTCGGCTTTTTAAATCCCGTGTAAAGTCAAATTCCCTTGGCACGACTAAATTCTTCATAGTTAACGGAAGCATTGTTAACGACCCGAATACTATATGCGAACAATTCAGCAAGCACTTCTCGCAGTGCTACAAAACTGGAACTGAAAACTCCATCATTACATTTCCAATGCTGACATCCAGACATCTGTCGAAAATTGATTTTACACCCTCCAACATCAAGCAGGCCATAGCTGCCCTGAAAAAGTCTTATGATGGTGGACCTGACGGGATACCTTCATCATTTGTGAAATATGGAAGTAGAGAATTTCCACTATTTTGTTTGAAACTTTTCAATCTATCTATGGAATATGGGACCTATCCATCTGTATGGAAAACATCCCTTATCACCCCTAGATTCAAAACAGGACCACGTAGTGATATTATTAACTATAGGCCAATTAATTTGACATCCGTGCTCTCAAGAACCATGGAAAAAATCATCCACAAACAGCTACTATCATTTTTACTTTCGGCTAGTCTGATCAGCCCATCCCAACACGGGTTTATGACTAAACGCTCATGTTTCACATCGCACCTGGAGTTTTTTGATCAAATTACCCAGAGAAGAGATGTTGGTCAGTCAGTGATAATTCTTTACTTCGATTTTAGTAAGGCTTTCGACAGTGTCTCACACAAACTTCTTCTTTTAAAACTCTCTTCATTTGGCATACAGAATCCCCTTTTATCTTGGCTCAAATCTTTTTTAGAAGAACGTAGCCAAATCGTTCGCTTTGGATCTTGCTACTCTAAACCTGTGAATGTAACCAGTGGGGTTATACAAGGAAGTGTGGTTGGTCCATTACTCTTTCTCCTTTTTATCAATGATGTGTGTTCCCTCTTTCAGTATGGTAAGCCTTTCTTTTTGCTGATGACCTGAAAGTAGTTTATTCATTCTCTTCTCCCACGAAAGAAAGCTATATTTCAGCGGTAATCCAAGAGGAAATAAACAAGTTGTACGAATGGACTATTTCGTGGAATATGCCACTTAATGTTGACAAAAGTGGATTTATTCACATTGGTCGCTGTCTTAACTTAAATCTGACTGTACAGACACATACACTCAAACCTCTCAACACTGTTCGTGACCTGGGTTTAAGATATAGCAACAGTCTGAACTTTTCTGAACACATTATATCTCAAGTATCCAAAGCTAGAAAGCTCATCGGATTGATAATGATAAACTTCAATAATATCGAATCGAGATTGTTACTATACAGAAAATGTATCTTACCCATTCTTGAATATGGTATTTTAGTTTACAGTAATTGTAGACATAATGACCTGATTAGAATTGAAGGTGTTCAAAGAAAGTTCACCAAAGCTGTTCTGGGGTATTCCGATAACAAAGACTATTACCAAAGATGTCAACAACTCAACTTAGAACCTCTTTGGATCAGACGTATCAAATTAAATCTTGCCCCTGAATGCCCTGGTACTGTCCAGAGTGGGGACAGTCCACTCTCCCTCTCGAAATACTCTCACACGGCCGCGCGTATACAGCCTCTGCCAGGGAAGTCCTACTCATTGCCTTCTCGTGGCGGGGGTGTTGTTTACGAAAATGAGAGGACGAAAAGCGAATGTCCGGCGCTATAACCGGATCACAAACCAATGGTGCACATGGGCTCCAGTATCCTGCGGGAACGAATGGCGTATGAACCAATCGTTGGTCACCGGCTACCATGGCACTGCATCTCCTTACGATGCTCCACTGCCTTGTGGGTTAGACCTTTAGGTCAAAGGCTCGGGGTATGGCCCCAAGATAACCACCTGCTTCGCTTTGGGCACCTGGGCAGTATCACAGCCCACACACAAATGATGAACTTTTATGTCTATGGAAATTACTTTCCTCGCTTCGAAAAACAATCAATTGGTTCAAATTATTATCATTACAATTATTGTCATTATTAATACTATCATTATTATTATTACTATTATTGTCATTATTATTATTATTAATATTATTTTCCACATTATTCACCCTCTTTTATACTTATACAGCGGCTCGTCTTTGGTGGAAATTCGACTGTATCTAAACGTTCTCGAGTCACTGTCCGGTTGAAAATTATATGTTACCACCGAATACGAGAACTGAAGCAGTTTTTCTGAAACCACGTGCACCATTCAAACTGGCTGCCTTCAACGTTCACACATTTATGCAGGTCGGACAACAGATAGGGCTGGCTATGTCTTTGGAAAGTCTTAATATTGATGTTTGTTGTCTATCCGAGACCCATATTCAAGACTCTGGCGAAGCACTACAAATTCGATCTCCATCTGTCGCTTCGAAAAGCTTGTTTTACGTGCGCTTATCCGGGGACCCTGTGGCATCTTCGTCTGGTCTTGCTGGCGTTGGTGTCGCACTAAGCGCTAGAGCTGAGGCAGCACTAGTCGATTGGATCCCCATTAACAGTCGGTTATGTGCTGTTAGATTAGAAAGTTCCATCAAAGTGAGAAGAAATCGGCAGGGTTGCCCAATTTCACCATTCCTCTTCAACTTTGCCATCGATGACATTCTGGAAACAGCTCTGATGGGTGTAAGTAATGGCGGTGTGGATCTGTTGCCTGGAGAAAGACTTCTCGACCTTGAGTATGCGGACGATATTGTCTTACTGTGCGATAATGCCCAAGGCATGCAATCCGCACTTAATCAGTTGGCAATCAGTGTCCGTAGGTATGGTATGTGCTTTGGACCTTCGAAGTGCAAAGTACTTCTACAAGACTGGCAGGATTCTAATCCTGTACTCACGTTGGACGGTGAGCAGATAGACGTAGTTGAGAAGTTCGTGTATCTGGGTAGCTGCATAAGTGCTGGTGGGGTGTGAGTGATGAGATCAATGCACGAATAGTGAAAGCCAGAGCGGCTTATGCCAATCTGGGCCACCTTTGGCGCCTTCGTGATGTTAGTCTGGCTGTAAAATGTTGGATCTACAGCGCGTCGGTGAGAGCAGTTTTGCTCTATGCTTGTGAAACCTGGTCTCTTCGAGTCCTTTGAAATCAATTTTGACTTTCATAGTATCATTCTTAATTATTATTGCATAAATATTTATACTAATATCCGGTTTCACTCTGTATACTATTACATAAATCTAAATGTACTCATCCGAGTGCTTCGGAGGATTTTTATTTTATTTTTCTCAATTGCTGGTTTCCTTCTGAGGTTGCTATTCATTACACAATTATTATTCTTATCATGGATCAAAACTTTTCACCAAGTGTTCACTTCTCTTGTCTCTCTACTTTCCCTCTAAATAAATCTTATTCTTAAGATTACGAAGTTTGTAATAAAGACAATAACTTGTGTTACACTTAAATTAACTTGTCAGACTCGTTTTATCTTCACTATGCATATAGGACTACTGATACTTATTGATATTTCATTATCTTTTTCACTCAATTGAGACTTTCATCGCATCACTCCAAGCTATGTGACTGCACAAACATTTATATTCTAGCGTCATATCTTACTGCAATTATAAGTTATTTTCTTGTTACTAATTTAATGATACACACATAGTCGTTTATTCTTGTTCTGTGTTCGTAAACACGCCTATTAGACTGTTTGCGTATTTCACGTCTCCTTTATTTCTATTCCTTTATTTTCTCCATTTCCTTCTTTAAACTCAATTCAACATTCTTCTCAATTGCATAGACTCGATTTATTATTATTAATTGTCTACTATTATTGCTCTAAATTTTTTTTATTTTTTTAAATGGCAAGTATATTGCTGACATTATTGAAAAGTGTGTATTATTGCATGTTTTGAAGAAATTCGAAATGGTTTCTTCACAACACTTATGTACCCATAAGATGTTTGTGAATAATAATAATAATAATAGTAACTATCTAGTCGTTGATTGCATTGTTAGTCGATGTATATTCACGTTGTATTTAGATAGAGCTAGATGTTTCAACAAGTTTATTCCACAGAAACATATAAATGCTATGAAAGTTTGTTAATGAATTATCAAAGTTAATTGATATAGATAATCGGTGATTGGTATCGATTGAGTGAGTATGTTATAAGTAATAATCAATATAACATTACGATAATACATGTTAGCATTAATCAGAGGACTATTAGAATATTGGGTTAACATAAATATAAAATCGATCGACAAGGTTAAAGTGGAAATAAGGATTATTGGTAATAGGTTGCGTTTCTTTAGTCGGGCTTATCAATGTAGAATTATGGTCTACTATGATATTAGTACTGCTTTAATAATAGACGTAATCCTAAAATTGTAGATTTGTCATGATATAACTGCCTAATCTATAAGATCTTACGTGGAAGTCACATCATCGTCTACACCAACTCACTGTATCGTAACAACTACCAATACATGATGAAGAACAAGCTTAGGCTAGAGAAAGAACAATATATTTATTATGAATAAAAGATATAAGGTAATATTCAGAGGGACCACACCTGCATGGCTGAGCCATGCCATCCGAATAACTTTAATTCCTTGTTCGCGCCTTCCCCACCGTTAGGTATTCCTCCACGTTGAATATTGAATATCTATTTTCCGAGTAGTCTCGTGTTCAGCTTTGAGAATTGTGTGATTATGGTCCAATGCCACTACACTACTCTCCCACCAGAATCAACGTGATGTTGGTTCGATACCGAATTGGATGGGATTGTCGTGCGCTTAAGGTTACCAAGACTAGTAAGAATCCTCCGGGTAATGATAAGCTGAAAGATAAATCAAAAAGAAGGCGGCAACATCTGGTCGGGAAATATTTGTAATAATTTTAAAATACCTGCCTTCATGCTTAACACGCTTAAAATGAAAATTTGGGTGAAGATTATTTGAGCTATAGAAAATGGGATTACAATAGTAATGATAATAAAACGATGCGTGTTAATAGCCGTTGGGTTAATAACTTAACTCATACGTGGTGTGTATTTTGTGTTTAGAAATATTAAAAGTAATCAGTATTGTAGAAATGTTACTATTAGTATTAGTTTTGGTTTAAATTATGAAATCGGATAACGATTATGCCGGTAAGTTGTCCATATGAGTTGACTTCCAATTGCATTTGTATTAGTCGGCTAACTGAAGGAACAAAAGTATTACCGTGGAGCAGAATTCCAAGTAGTGTTCCATTTAGTTTGATACGGTTTATTTAGTCACGGGGAGATTTTCTCAACCTCATTTTTACTTGACCGTGATAGAATTTAATAATACTACTAATACACATGAATGGTTATTAAAACAAAATTTAAATACGTGAATGATAATTATATGAATTTTGGACAGATAGCTAAGAACAAATCGTTAAACATGAGTGTATTCGTAAGAGACATACTCTAGACTCAATGTTCTGAGTTGCCATAGACTATTTATACATATTTATACCTGACCGCTGATGATGCATACAAGTTAGTTGCAAGTATGCAGTTTATCATAAGGCGGAATACGATTCAATTGAGATATAGTGATTATAAGTTACTGAAATCAGTTAAGTCTATATACTACATTACTAGGTGATGTGCTGCAAGATGTATTCAGCTAAATAAGTTTTTACAAGATAATTAACAGTGAGTGACGCTCATGTGATTATCAGGGAGGAAACAAGTTGTAACCAAGGGGAGTACACTCCCAACTCAAGTCTAAGATAATGACTTGAACCTTAGTCAGTGTTGGGGTAAATTCGACATTAATGTTTTCAGTTTGCAGGAGATTTGCTCGACTGCTTATACTGATTATTTGCATGCATGATTGTGTCGCTAAACCATCAATTAGACTGACAAGGTTTTGAGATATTTACTGAATGAGCAACTGATAGAGAAACATACTGTAATCATCTGCAGTGAATGAAGATAAAAGAAAAACAACACTAGTGATAATTATAAGTCAGTTCGCTGAACGATTTCATTAATTTCATCAATCATATTACGTGATTGTCAAGTCGTGACAATCACTTTATGACGAAATCCTGAAACTATTATGTTTGACTAGTTATAGTGTTGATTGAGGATTAGCCAGTGGAAAAATAGGTATTGTTGCTTTAGGTGATTCGAAATTATCAGAAATTTGTAGCGTTAAAGAATCAGATCTACCTTTCTATATTATAAATTTTAATTCGAAAGTATTCGTCAAGCGTTAATTTTAGTAGGCTCCAGAGTTTTCATGTTAAACATCTATTTAGCCAAAAACTACCTGAGAATTTGATTATTTGACTAGTGTAGTTGATAGTCTCTAAATTTCTAATTCTATTATCTAAACTAGGTCCGCATTTTAGGCTGCTAATATGATAAACCAATCCACAAACCCAAATACAATCAGCAACAACGACTATGATGGGTTTATTGATAAATGTTAAAGGCGATTCAGATGATTTCTAAATTTAAAAGACATGAAGCCCTTACCTTCGTTTTAAGGGTGTGGCCTCTGAGTTTAAAATAGACATCAAATATTCTTATAATCTGAGATGTTATCATTGGCGATATTCATCCAACGGTTGATCTTTTTCTAATCTATGAAGTTGCAATTTCTTGATTTAATAGTTGTGAATAACAGTTGCAACTTCATACGTGTTTGTTTTTCTCTTGATGATTATCAACCATACATGTTTTCTGTTTTTCTTCAATTTACATAAGGAATAGGATGAGTCCATTGTCTCCACGATGTTCTTATATTCCAAAAGAAAAATCTCCACATTCAATATCTAGTCTTGATGAAAATGAAATAGATGAAGTTCGAAAGAAGTTAGATCATCTTCAATCATTACTAATACAAGTTAAAAATCAACTCAATTCTTCACCCAATGATGAAGATGATGATGATAATATGATTGATGAAAGAATCTTTCCAAATACTTCAACTGAAGTGAATCTTTTACAGACTACTGAAAAGAATACCGAAGAAAATGGAGAAAAGATTGATGATTCATGTCAAAATTTGCCTAATTATGCTACATTTTCAGTGAAACAATCACATGAATATGCAGTGAGAAATTGGTTACTATCAAATTTTAATTCATATTTAACTACTTATATCGATAAAAGTAGTTAGAAACAATTGTGTGAATTAATTTCTATGACATGAAGATCAAGTTTGTCTTTATTTCTTTTTAAATAAGTGTTTTCTTAAAATATCATTCATCTCATCATAATTAGCATTGGTATGTATGACGTCCATCGTATCAGTGTTCATCTTAACTTTGCTCTTTAATGTTAATTGTAGAATGTTTCTGGAAAGATTTATTGATTTATTTAGATATTTATGAGTGTAGACTAAATCGATATTATTGGATAATGTGGTAGATTCTACGTGAACCAAGAGCTTCTTAACCCAAACGAATAAACTCGGAATGTAATTAGACAAACTTTATCATAGTTACTGTTCAGTCCGTCAGACAGTCAGTCAGTAACAAGGTAGAATTTCGCACGTACATTAGTTGACATACCACATCAGCACACAGATACAATTGTCCATTCAAATCCCATAGTAGTAGAGGTAGTAAAAGTACAAGCAGCAATCGGAAACATTAGTAATTGATGTTATTCAATATTCCTGGAGATCACTTTCAATCCTAGTAGCTCAATATCAGCTTCTTTGACTGATATTAGGTAATATGGGTTCAATGTACTCAGAGAACGTCAATCCGCTCATGATTACAGATATGTCATACTGTCAAGTTCTACATATTATAAGTAGTTGGGTAATCACGGTTCCCTACCGATTGGCCCCTTCCATTTGACATAAATAAATGATAAATCCATACACATCATATTTAGTGAATTTCGAACCAATTAGGAAAGTTGTGCAATACTCCTGAAAGATTTTGTATGGAAATTATACTGTAGTTACATAAAAAGTTAGTGACATATTTTCACGATTAGATAACTATAATGAATAAGAGATATGTTGATATGGAGAGCTAATCAGAAGTAGTCTAAGGCCAATATCAACCGATGGCAATCACAAGTGACCTGAAAGACATTTTCATTTCATTGTCTGTGAAATGGATCAATTTCTTAAGGATTAGAGTGGTATATATATAAGAATGAGTACTGATGATAGTTTTTCTTGATTAAAAAGCAGCATTTGACTCTGTGGATCGAGAGGTTCTGTGACAGTGTCTATCATTGAAAGGCTCACATCAGAAGCACATAAACCTTGTGAAGGCTCTTCACTCGAACACTACTAGTGGAGTCAGAGCTTATGGCTAACTGTCATCTGACTTTGCAACATCAAGTGGTTACTGTGAAGGCCGTCCACTTTCTCTATTTTTGTTCAACTTCATCATAGACCTACTGATGAAAATAAAGCTATCGTCGACTGAGTTCTCGGGCACTGATCTCCTTCCTAGAGGTTCACTTATCGACTTACAGTACGCAGATGATATCGTCCTGTTTGGTGAAATCACTTGTTGATTCTAAACGAAATGAACGAGCAAACGGCGATCGTTCCACTGAGATAAGAGATGTAATCAGCAGTCCGTTTCTATGAATTTATCTGGACGGTTGTCCAGTGCTTCCAGGATTTCAATGGTCGTCTAACATCAATTGGTTCATGATCTAAATCAAAATATACTGATAATTTCTCTTCACAGACTGTCACCCGATGTAGAAACGCGCAAAACCGAAGTTCGCAAATCAACGATTTGTCTGCAATAGCGGTTCTTTATTAAATAATACACAACATTTACTTACAAACATCAACTTGTGAGGTGTCTGGGGCGTTTAAACGCGTCGTTCAACAATGAAAATAACAAAGGCTTCCTGTAAGAGTAACATAAAGAATAATTGTAACATACGATAGTACAAAGGACAGCTGATAGCTGTGACTATATTTGATAAATGTTTATCAACAACCAAAACCCGAACGAAGAGCAAACAATATGGAAACTGTTGCGTTTAAACAATTGCACAAAACTGCGGATAACCGCCGCAGTGATTAAGGTACAGTAATTATAATGATAAATACAATAAACGTTATAAGTATGTGTGAACATTTCAGAATATTACAGTACAATTTGCGTTACAATATGAGTGTGAAAATTGTCCGGAATACAACTGCTTACTGAATGTAGATAAGTAGTATACTACAGTATACAAAAGAGTAGAAGGGGAACATGAAGGAACAATGTAAAACAAACATGACAACATCTTTCGTGTTTTCAATAATCTTTCAACTGATTTCAATCATATCTTCATGAAAAGTTATACAATCTCCTCTATCCAGTCATATATCGAGCATTATCAGTATGGGGTTGTGGAGATTATTAAGCTTTTGATTGAGATCATGAACTGATTATGTTTGACCATCACCAACAGAACTGGACGGTCGTCCAGTGCTTCCAGGATTTCAAAGGCCGTCTAACATCATTTAGTTCATGATCTCAATCAAAATACATCGATAAGTTCTGTACACAGACTGTCAATTCGAACGATTGATTTAACTTGAAATGAATAAAGAGACTGCTTGTTTTTGACTAACATTTCTAATGAAATACCATTCTACGTGGGTTTCACTTTCCCATAGACTAGTCACTACACAATCCTTCTATTCTAGACATCTACTTCTCGACTTATACGATTTATTACACTAACAGAAGAATAGGAGGATGAATGATAAAGATTGATTTCTGTTGTGACTTTATGATCCGCTTGTTATCAGGTAATCTATTCGCCAATCAAAATACGACTTATTCGCTCTTATACTGTACTAAACCAATGACGTTCGACCGGTCTAATCAGCCTAGCGTCCTAATGGTTCGGTGCTCGCCTAGCCCGTCAACTTGAGTTCAACAACAGCCTCTACTATGCGAATCATGTATTTCAGACATACTGGGTTTATATACCAGCCAAACAGACTGCTACGCAGCATGAAATAGGAAATAACATTCATACACATTAACGCCAAAATGTGGCTGTGAACGTGGGAGACGGTAAGTAACAACTGAACGTAAAATAAGAACAGTAAAACACATACTAATAATCTTTAGGTTAAAATGAAGCTTATAATAAGAGGAATATAGATATACACAGTCTAGTTACTGAATATTTATACCATAAGAATATAAAGATAATATTAGTCCATTGATAGGTCTCAAACGTTACTCCTAATTCAATCTTCACCAGGATATAACAATTTCCGTGTGTTTTTTGGTCTTGTCTTCATCTGCTCCTTTGGCCTTGAGGATTCCAAGTGAGAGCTTTCCTTGTGACGCAGTTGTCGGCTTTCCCAAATGTGTGTCCTATCCATTTCCAGCGCTTCTTCCTAATTTCTTTCTCCACTGGGATCTGGTATAGAATAGTTAATTTGAGAATATGATTGATACATTTGTTTCAAACTACGAAAGGTATCTATTGTGGCATTTTTTTATGTGATTCAGAAAAGGAGATTTTCTTTAATAACGATGCAGTTTACCAAAGGCGATTCAGGTAAGAAAATTTTCTATACAATCCTATGTATAGTTAATACTAGTAGTCTATAATAAAGTAGAATGATGTTGAATAATGAAAAAAAAACAACTTGAAGTGGTGCTTTGACATGAATGTGTTGAATTGATCCAGGAAATTTTTTTGCAAAAGGCAAGCAAGCATCAGAAAACGCTAAGAAGCGTTTCATTCAATCAGTGTTCACTTGACGTTTTAGCCAAAAATATCATGGAAGTGAAACGTCACGTGCAGAGGTACTGATTGGCTGATTGCTACACTGCTACTATGTTTAGTAGCATTCCAGAATCTTCTAGCAACCCAAGGACATTTAACAGAGAAAAAACCCGTATTTTCTGTATTGAAATGAACTTTGGAGTAAAGTACTTCTCGCATACTTTGCATCTTCTCTTTCGTTGTTCAGGTCGCTGTATAGTTCAAGCTTGTGGGTTACAGAATAGTTTAGGAAACGAATATAGCGTTCAATCTGCAAGACTTATCAGAATGGTTTATGAAAATCAGATATTGACTAGAAGTTATGTATTAATCGGGTAGTGAAAAGAGATAAGGTGAAGATAATTGTCACTTAATAGGACACAAGAACAAAGTAATTAGAAGGTGTCATAATGGTGAATTAATAGTGATGAAAATAATTGGAAAGGAGTACAAATAATCTTTTTTTTCTAAAAAGCGAACAAACAATCGATTATGGAAGATTGAAAGGTAGGTCAAGATCATGGAAGAATGAAGGACTGAACAAACTGTTTCTTATATGCAAAGGTTAGGCTTAAACTGGTGAATAGCTGTGAGCCAGTCAGCAACAACGTAGGACTTCCTACATACATCAGTTCAATTCGCCATACCACATTAGCACAGAGATGCAGTTGTCGATTCAAATCCCGTAGTGATAGAGGCGGTAAGAGTATAAGCTGTAATCAGGAAAATTAGGGTTTGAAGAAGTTATTTAAAGAGTATAATCCAGTGAAATGAATTTGGAAAGAGAAAAAAAGATACAAGGAGAATTCAGGAGATTGGAGATTGGGAGAACACAAAGAGTGGATGCACTGCATCAACAGGCGGCCTGCTTGAATATCTGGGCTACCTGCTCCTCCGATCTAGATATTTCATCAAGTTATCTGTCTTGTTGTTTGTTTTAGCACATCATTATGTCTATTGTGCTCACAATCTATTCAGGCAAATAGACATTTTCAGAAGGGCGGTTTCAGAAATTTCACTGATTGAGATCATGAGCCGATTGAATCTAGACCACCATGGAGAATCTGGGAGCACTGGACGGCTGTTTCATCCTAGTATGGGACTCCTCAGCAGTGCGCATCCACGATATATGATAGCTTAACTGAATGGATTGTTTAGTTTTCATACACTGATGATCCATAGCATTGTGAAAAATCTTAATGTTTATGCATAAACCGTATTGGTTTCATACTTTAGGATAACTGTTTATTTCCTAGTTCTATTTTATCATTATCATATATGATAATCAGTTAAGGGTAAATATAGTTCTAACAATTTCTCGTATTGAAGGAATATTGGTGAATCTCAGTCTCTGAGATTACGAATCATGATGTTTCAAACATACTGGGTTTATATACCAACCGAATAGTCCGCATCGTAACATAAAATAGAAAATAACATTTGTACAATATTTGGCCAAATGTGGCTGTGAATGAGGGAGATAGTAATTAATAGACAGGGCATAATTCAAGAATGATAAATCGCATAATAATCATTCACAAGTCAAAATGAAGCTCATAATAAGGGGAACACGAGTATGAATAGTTTAGTTATATAACAATTATACGATAAAAGTATGCACACAGTATTGGTCCATAAATGGATCCCAAAAGTTACCATTCATTATGCTTATCGGGATATAACAGTTTCTATTTAAATGACTTCACAGCTTATATTGTCTATAATATTCTACTTCTAAATTATTAATATAATGATCAATCATTTACTGTATTTCTCGTATATTATATAACATTGTGCTTTATGCTACTTATATTGATAGATATTAGTAGTATATAACACCAATCAGTAATAGAATGCCTAATAGTGAAAAGGATGATGAAGACCAAATTAAAGAGAATATAAAGTGAAACAGAGAAGAATTGAAATAACAAACAAGGTTGAGAAATGAAGAATTATGTATAGGACAAGTGAAATAATGTATAGAAATAATGTATTTAATGTATGATGATCAATTGAAAGTAGAGCACCATGATAAACCTGAATGTATTGAAAGGCCGTTTCATCTTATTATAAGACTCCTAAACAGTACGTATCTATGATCCAGTTCAGTGCTTTCGGTTTTTCTGTGTTAAGTTTGTTTTACATTGTTCCTGCTCATTCCTTTTCTACACTTTTGTATGTTGGTTTATACTACTTATTTATATTCAGTAAGCAGTTGTATGCCCAACAATTTTCAAACTCATGTTGTAACTCAGGTTGTACTGTAACATTCTGAAATGTTCACTTATATCTTGAACGTTTATTTTACTTATCATTGTATTTATCATTGTAATCACTGTAATTCAATTACTGTAACGGTTATCCACAGTTTTATGCATTTGTTTAAACGCAACAGTTTCCATATATTGTTTGCTCTTGATTCGAGTTTCGGTTGTTCATAAACTGTTATCAAATTTAGACACGGCTATCGGCTGTCTTTGTACTATCGTATGTTATAATTATTCTTTATGTTACTCTTACAGGAAGCCTTTGTTATTTTCATTCTTGAACGACGCGTTTAAACGCCTAGATACCTCACAAGTTGATGTTTGTAAGTAAATGTTGTGTATTATTTAATAAAGAACCGCTATTGTAGACAAATCGTTGTTTTGGAACTTCGACTTTGCGCGTATCTCAATCGAGGTTACTTGGACGCTTCGATAGAATTAACAGTTCTCAACTTTGGTCTCAATTGGTGTAGATACAGTTCTGAAACTTGTTCCTAATTGGTTAGAATACTTGCTGTAACGAATTTGGTTGGAATTCGATTTGGCTCATTTGTACCAATAATGACGAGGACAAGAATAATAAAGTACAACGGGGACAGTCTCAAAGTCACAGACAATTCCAGTTCTGAAAATATTATCCCTTCAGTTTCTAAGGTGAATTAACCTATTTCTTTAAATCTTGCTCTTGATAATGTTAAACTGAACTGTAGGAGACAACTATGTAGAGACTAGACGCAGCATAGAAGACGAAGTAGTTTCTAGGGAAAAGGAAGTGGAAAAGATTGAGCTGGAGATTAGAGAACTTCAACTCCGCAAGCGATTGTTAGAGTTAACTCCGAATTCTTTAAGCAAAGTGAGAAAAGCAAGTGATCCAGGGACATAAACCCACCAGTCACGTCAGGTTGCCGGTATACCAATGCACATTTAGGCGATGAAGTGCAACTCAAAACACAAGTGGATAGTATCAAGTCACTATTTATGACAACCAGTTTACCGAAGATAGAGGTCATGAAATTTGATGGAAGTCCTTTGAAATTTTGACGTTCATAAAAGGATTCAAGGCTAACATAGACGACAGAGTAGATGATGATACTCAGAGATTAATGTACCTGATACATTATTGTGAAGGCGCAGCATAGGATGCTAAAGAACACTGTGTTTTATTACCAGAAGAAGAAGGTTTTACTGAAGCAATTAAAATTCTACACGAACAGTTCGGTAGACCACATGACATCGTTGAAGCGTTCTTAACAGAATTGAATATGACCATTTTCTTTCATTAATTGAACAAGTAATTGATCATAATGAAGTTTCATTGGATATAAATGATTCTTTCTTTGATTGATAGTCAATAACAAATGGTTACGTTTTGATTGTTCAATTTGTAAAGATTTTATAGTCAATTGTGTTTCATTTGGACCTAAAATACTGTTTATATGAAACGTGAATAGTAATGTGTGTGTATATAGATTGATTCATTGAGAAAATTATTCATTCGAGTTTTATAATCATTAATGATAATTATCAAACGAATAAATATCATCAGTTTAGGGGTTGTTGAGATTGGTAAGTTTTGATCCCGCGAGAGGGATCGTATATTCGCACTGCTGAGGAGACTCACAATAGGACGAAACGGCCATCCAGTGCTTCTAGGTTATCAATGGTAATCTAACATCAATCGATTCATCATCTCAATCAATAACTTAATAATCTCCACAACCCCATACTGATCATTATATCCTACCTAATATGAAACTTTTCATCATTGTACATTAATGACTCCATATGGAATTTAGGATCTAAGAAGTTGGGGTTGAAAATGACAATTCGGAGACAACTCACTATTCAATGCGCGCTATCGATGTTTGAAGTTCACTATGAATGAAGATGATGATTTTCTCACACATGTGGGTATCGTCAACCAAGAATGTGAACGATTCCGGTTGAAGTCGCTTACTGAAGACCAACTTAAAGCACTCATTCTCATCTGCAGCCTTCAATCGCAGAAGTTCAGTGACATTAGAACACGCTTGCTAAGTCGTTTGAATCAAGATCCAAAACTAACTCTTAATGATATTGCAAACGAATATCAACGCCTAATCAACCTACAGCGTGATACTACGATGGTACAGAGTGGTGGTTCAGATCGCGCCGAAGTTCATGTAGTCCAACAACCACCCAACTCGCATAAAACTACCACAGCGACATCTAGTAAGCTTTTTATCTGTAAACATCTGAATACGTTTCATCTGCTGCTCGAGTAATAATTCAAATTTAAAAGGATCCATGTTCCCGAAACCACCGTCGCCAAATTGTTAGGTTTGTTAAGCTTGAATGTTACTACTGATTCGGCTTATTCGGAACGGAACGAAGGATCAGGATTCAGAGATTCGATGGGCTATTCTGGTTCGTTGTCGCTGAATCAGCTAACTCGATCAAGAAGTCTTGGTAAGACGTAGAAGTGTATTCTACAGGCAACCAGCAGATACCAAGTCATATCAGATCAAGTCAAGTCAATCAGGCACACAAGTCAAGCGTATTTATACAAATATTTATAATCGATATTGTCATGGTAAAATTTTTTAAACAATAATCAATAAGTCCATCAATGGACAGCCATTCAAATATTTAATCGATAAGTTCGTCAATTGACTGCTATTTAATCATTTAATCGATAAGCTCATCAATTGACTGCCATTCAAATATTTAAACATTTAATCGATAAGTTAATCGATATGATAAAATCACAAAATATGAGTTTTGGGGATCTATCGTCCCCAACAAGTGTTGATTATTTGATCATTATTATGGGTGACTTGACATTAAGTACCCTATTTTTCTAGTGTTAGGTCGTTGAATGTTATCAAGAAGAGGTATTAGATATAATTCCCAGTGCTATGTACTATCCTTCATCAACATATACTCACAATCTCGAAGATTCGCATTTCTTTCACTGAACTTGAACCCATATCACTCAATGTCATAGAGATGTTACTAATGTGGCTATTTGAGTCGTGATTGATTTTCTGTATGACCAGAATATACACACTGACTGATCAATGAGTATGTCATGTTTATTCTAACATCTTCATTGAAGATTTGATTTATACGTTTTACAATAGTGGCAACTTTTTTTGACTGTGATACTAGTTAGTGCAGCCTTGTGTTTCAGAGTAAATATCTATTTCTTCAAACGTGTAGATACATGCCTTGCTGATGCGTCTCACCTAGTACGAAAAGTAGATGAAATATAGGGATTCCTGTAGATTTCACGTAACCTTCTAACATGAAAAGTGATTTAATAGTCTTAGGTTCTAATAATTATTCTGAAATCTTTCAAATCGTATGACATTACGTGACCAGTGAAATTCTACTATTTTTTTCATCTATTACTCATTACAAATGAAACTGGTTTTGTTCGAACTAACATATGCCCGAGAAAAGCTTAGTTAGTTTAGTTGTCTGTGTTGTATAACTTATTCTCTGACTCTCAGCTTTTATGAAATGATATGCAGATGATCAGTCAGCTACAAGTATAGGTCATTCATGTATCCACGGTAACTGCACACATATTCCTGCCTGTATCAATCTGGGCACCTATAAATACTCCCATATTGTAAATTTAGAACAACATAGATGTAAGCGAACAATATTGTTTTCGATTAGATCCTCATCAGGCGTTACTCTAATATACAGTAATATTTATATGCAACATATACGAAATTATTAAACTAATCAAGGTAGTTTATAAGTGAACGATAACAATGGACCATGAAACGTATAGTGGAGAGAAACTAAAGTGGTAGGAGGGTGTGAAGAAAAATCATAAACGAAGAGAAAGTTAGAAAAGGAATAAATAAATTCATTATTAATTAAGGCCAGTGGAGAGATAAGGGAGTTATAAATTTCTTCTGAACACAAAGACTTGGCTTGTTGGCTCGGATTCCTATAGCTTCTGCTATGTGTAAGAGACGAGATCGAACACCATAAGGAAAACTAGAGGGAATTCGATAAATAACTTTGAACGACTTGTTTCTGTCCACTATATGACCGCTATCGATCAAGTGTGACAGAACCGAGCTGCGTATTGTTCTGACGTAACCTTTTCCTAACCACGAAGGGAGGTGTTCACTAACTCGTTGGTTCAGTTGCCTGTTAGTGCGCCCAATATAGCTTTGTGTTCAGAAGAAATTTGTAACTCCCTTATCTCTCCCCTGGCCTTAATTAATAAATGAATTTATTTATTCCTTTTCTAACTTTCTCTTCGCTTATGATTTTTCTTCACACCCTCCTACCACTTTAGTTTCTCTCCACTATACGTTTCATGGTCCAATTATCTGAACATTTCTTATTAAGTGATCTTATAATTTTATAATTGTTATCTCAGTTCCTATATTTCCTCCTAATCATTGGGAAGCCGTTACCAGTGGAGTTCAACCAGGTCTGTTGCGAGATATCAGCTCACTGAAGACAATGGTATATGGTGGCGCAACTTCGTGGATTGGTTGAAGTTAGACATTAACACCGTTGGATGCCGGCTCAGTGGTCTAATGGTTAAGTGTTCGCGCGCGAAGCCGGTAGGTCCTGGGTTCGAGCCCCGCGTGGTGCGGGACCGGGGTGCGCACTGCTGAGGAGTCCCATACTAGGACGAAACGGCCGTCCAGTGCTTCCAGGTTTCAATGGTGGTCTAGCTTCAACTGACTCATGACTTACGTCTGTGAAAATTTCTAAAATCTCCACAAACCCCTTCTGATAATTTCGTATATGTTGCATATAAATATTACTGTATATTAGAGTAACGCCTGATGAGGATCTAATCGAAAACAATATTGTTCGCTTATATCTATGTTGTTCTAAACCTATAAATACGTAAAGTTTGTTAATAAATTATTTGGAAGTTGATGATACAGCTTATTTATTTATTTATTTAAACACATAAATCTAACTTGATTTATTGGAGGGTTGTGATACTACCCGGGTTCCAAAACCGAAGTAAGTGGTTTTGTTATGGGGCCACGCCCAGAGCCTTCGACCTGAAGGTCTGATCCACAAAGCAGTGGAGCAAAGTAAAGAGATGCATTCTCATGTTAGCCGGTGACCAACGATTAGTTCATACACCATATGTTTTTTCAGGATCCTGGAACGGATGTACGCCACTGATTTATAACCATGGTCTTCAAACTCCCGAGTAAACCAACCCGGTTGAAGTACCGGATATTCGTTTTTCGCCCTCTCAATTTCGTAAACAATAGCAATGCAACGAGAAGGCAGGGAGTAGGACTTCCCCGACAGTGGTTGTATGCACGTGGCCACTTGAGAGCATTTCAAAAGGGTGAGCTTACTCTCCTCACTCTAAGCCGTACGAGCGTATTTGGGAGCCTAAGTATGTGTTGGAGGTGGGATTCGAACCCACGCCCTCATCATGGACCAGATGATGACACAGGTTGATAAACTGACTTGGTATTTTGGAGATCTGTGAGACAGAAAATGAGTTTCAATCTTATCGCATTCTGTAGACCAGATGATGTAATGAATATTTCAAGTTTGTACTATGTGGATATTTGAAAAGCCACGGAAATCTTGATGATCTAAACATCAAGCTCAGAAATATGAAAATCGCTGAAAATTGATAAGTTGTAAATCAACTAATATCATATTGTCTAGTTCGACTCTGAAATTGGATGAAGAAGTAAGAACGTCCAGAGTTGCAGACATGTTTGTCTAAAAAAATGCTTATCAATACATCATTTAAATCAAAAAAAGCTTTTTCATGTTTAGGTAACTGATTTACTAAATATTTGTTTACGGACTCGGCTTTGAATCACATTGCATATGCTAGTGAAACGACCTAGCTTTCTGAAATGAAGAAGGTGAAGAAGGATTCCAGTATGTTTAGCTGTTGAAAGATCTCATAACAAGCGATGAATGGATGTGTGAATAGACCCTTGTATGTCAGTGGATTATTCATCGGACCAAAAAATTCCTTGCACACATCTATTTCGGTCAGCCTTGACACATATATATACTATAGGTTTGTGTCAATTACTATTCGAATTATTGTGGGAATTCAACTTTCCAGGATATATCAGTATAGAGGTTGTGGAGATTGTTACCTTTTGATTGAGATCCTGAACCGATTGATGATGTTAGACCATCATTGAAAACCCGGAAGCACTGAACAGCCGTTTCGTCCTGTTGTGGGACTCCTCAGCAGTGCGCATCCACGATTCCTCTCGCGGGATTCGGACCCAGGGCCTTCAGTCTCCAGGATATATTTGATCTCTGGTTTCATATTGTAGACTGACCAAGTTTTTAGAAAGTGTATCTCAACTTATTAATAGTGATATAAGTGGTTTAACCAATTAAGCATCACCTCATTATAAGAAAGTACTACAATAATAGAATATCATTTGTCTTAATCATCGTTCATTCTTTGATTTACTTTTTCAGTAAATAATACAACTTCTCGAAATACTTCAGCTGATAAAAGTTCTGACAGTAGAACTATTAAATCAGCAACAAAATCACCTGGAAACAAAACAATTGGTATCACTGGTCAAAAATCTGGTTCTACACGTGGTACTTCAGCAAAAATTGATTTTAATCAAGCTCATTGGAAAATGAGAATAATATGTAATAATTCTGTAAGATTTATTCTTAGAAATAGTATGTTTCTTAAGTGGAACTATGTCGATGTTTATCTGTTGCTTATTTATAACAATTTTTCTAATGGTAGTCAATTTATTTCCTGTAGAACATTAAGAATGTCTAACTTGAACCAATTCACAAAATTGCCCCATCGTCTATTATTATCTTCAGTGAGTTACTGAAGGGTTCTATACTAGGATGAAACAGCCATCCAGTACTTCCAGGTTTTCCATGATAGTCTAGATCTCATTGACTTATGAATTCAAGTATTGATTTATAAATGTCAATCGTATTGTAGCTAGGGATGCTTATAGCTATTATTATTTCCTTGCAATAATGCTGTGTGTTTTATCTAACTAGTCAGTTGAAAAAAACATGTTCTCGTTTTAATATCAGAAAGGGTTTTGGTTGATATTCTAATAATTTTAATAGTTGAGATCATAAGTCGATTGATGCTAGATCACCATAAAAACCTGGAAATACTGGACGGCCGTTTTGTCATAGCATAAAACTCTTCAGCAGTGCACATTCACGGTCCCGCCCCGCAAGATCCCAACCCAGGGCACATCAATTTCACGCTCGAGCGCTTAGTCATTAGATCACTGAGCCGACCGGCATCCAACAGTGTTAATGTATAACTTCAACTAATCCACGAAATTCAGCTACATATTCACCATTGTTGTCATTGAATTACTATCTCACAACAGACCCGGTTGAACATTACTGGTCATTGGTTCTCACTAGAACTCCATGAAATATCTCTTGAAACCAGTCACTAGTGAGGATATGTTGATTAATATCAGAAGAGGTTTTTATGGATAGCATAGTAATTTTTTTATTTGAGATCATGAGTTCTCGTTTTATTGGTTGATATAACTGTCATACGCTTTGTCATATTGAACTGGGCTGTTTCTTCTTTGTTATTTTTATCTAACGTTGATTGTTAATTGTTGCTTTCACCATAGCAACTGAAACAGTTTCAGATTATCTACAATGATCATGCAATAGATTTTTCATTCAGAGTAATGCTGCAGTTGATGGTGAAACTCTGGAAGATGTGGAATCCTTCACATACCTGGGAAGCATCATCGATGAACAAGGAGAATCGACGCAGATGTAAAGGTGAAGATCGGCAATGCAAGGGCTGTATTCCTACTATTGAAGAACATATGGAACTCAAAACAAATGTCTGCAAACCAACATCAAAGTCACAATCTTCAATACGAATGTCAAGACAGTTCTACTCTACTGAGCTGAAACATGGAGAACTACTACAACCATCATCAAGAAGGTACGCAAGATACTCAACATCCATTGACCGGAAACCGTCAGCAACAGTCTATTGTGTGAGAGGACAAACCAGTTTCCATCTGAAGAAGAAATTATGGAAATACATTGGATGTGGATAGGACATACATTTTGGAAATCATCAAACTGCATCACGGGGCAAGCGTTAACTTGGAGTTCTGAAGGGAAGTGGAAAAGAGGAAGGTCAAAGAACACATTACGTTGGGAAATAGAAACAGATATGAATAACAACTGGAAAGAACTGGGAAGGATTGCCCAGGACAGGTTTAGATGGAGAGTGCTTGTGGGTGGCCTATGCTCCTCCACGTGGAGTAACAGGCGTAAGTAAGTAAGGAAGTGAGTAATCATTAAGCAATACTATTTATAATTAATTCTGGAGAATAGAAATTGAGTGAAAGGATAGAATGTTGTTGATTTGCCTGCATTTATGTTTATAGAATGTTTCTACTTTCTTATTATTTTATTAGAATGACATTAAAATCATTAATATGGATAATAAAATATTAGAAATTAAAGCTTTAAAAAGAGCTTGGGAAGAAATGGAACCTGGTAGAGCAATAAGAGCTGAATTATCAAGAGCACGTTATCTTGAAGAATATGGTCTAATGAATAAATTGGATAATAAAACTATTGTAGATGATTCAGGATCGACGATCACAATTAAATCTGATGGTTAGTTGTGTGAATCAATCAACTTTTTTTATTGTTAGTTGTGTGTATTGTCATCAAGAAACCTTGTTTAATCAAAGTTTCAACTCAACCATTACTCATAAACTAAGTATGTCTGTAGTCTTGATGGAACTGATTGACCTTGTAGGTTTCAAACTGTACAGAATTCGAACATGTCCATTTGAAATTCACAAACTTTATAAATGTGAGTATGAAAGAGTTCTGACTGATAATTGTCAATATTGTCGAATCTGAATTCCTAGAACATTCAGTCAGCTGTTACCCACAACCTAAAGACGAATGGGGAAGTCACTAGTATTATGAAATAAATTACTAATATATGTATTACGAATACTCAGACATATATTTCTGTGCACGTACTAGGCTGAAGTGATATCATATTGAGATAAGATGGTGGTTGGAAGTAGTCAACAGGAACCCCTTGACCTAGGTTTCGTGCTACTTGGCACTTGTCAGCAATAGGTACCTGTAATCGAGTAGACTGATGCTCCCTGGCAGATTCGACCCCGTGACACCAGCTTCATAGTTAGAGACGTAACCACTGAGCTATCTGGGCCTCGACCGACCTCCTGTATGACTGAAATGTATTTACAATTGATTGGTCACTGGGTAGTGATCAATGTCATTTATGTCAGGTGGATTTTAGTGCAGATCGAATCTTATCGATCAAGTTGTATAGTGCACGTTATGTCGAATCACCTAGACTGATGGCCACATTACAAATTGGTCGATAGGATTCAATCTTTACTAAGAAGGACCTGACATACATAACATTGATCATCACCCAATGATCAATTAATTGTAATATTTTGTCTTATTGAACATTAACTAGGAACATCGTAAGACATAGAGTTGATCACAGAAAATTATAAATAGTCATTTGAAAACTTGTAAGAACTTTGAAATAATAATTAACTGAACTGTTAAAATGAAAATGAACCTTCATGAAGCAAATGTATTCACCTCTTCTCTTTTACATCTTGAATCTTCATTTATTCAAACGCTTATTTCTCCCTACTCTTACCAGTGTTTTTATTAGGAAAGTATTTTGTTTGTAATAATATTCACATTGCACTGTAGTTACGACCATGGCATGAAAACTCAATCATTCAATTCCTTGTTAAATTCACATCTGTATCATTTGAAGAAGTAATAATTCAACAATTCCTATTATGACTTTATATCCGGCTAGTTATCATGTGATTTATCCACCAATCAAAATACGACTTATACAATCTTCGCACTGTGCCAAAACCAATGACGTTCGACCGGTATAGGCAGTCTAGCGTCCTTATTGGTCCTATATCCGCCTAGTCCATCCACTTGAGTCCAGAACACCAATATCAGCTTCCTCTATGCAAATCGAATCGAATCATTTGTTTCACACATACTGGGTTTATATATCAATCAAACAGACCGCAACGCACCATAAAATAGGAAATAACATTCATACACAGTAACGCCAAAATGTGGCTATGAACGTGGGAGGCAGTGGTTAATAAACTGAACATAGCTTAAGAACCATAAAGCATATAAAAATAATCTGTAGGTTGAAATGAAGCTTATAACAGGGGAAATATGGATATACACAGTCTAGTTACTGAATATTTATACCATAAGAATATATAAATAATATTAGTGCATTAATAGATCTCAGAAGTTACTGGTGACTTAATCTTCTCTCGGATATGACATAGGGGAGTGGCAACATCTTGATTCCAAACCAATGATTCATATGGGCTCCAATATCCTAAGGAAACAAATGGCATATGAATCAATTGTTGGTAACCAGCTAACATGAGACTGCATTTTCTAAAGTTACTCCACCGTCTTGTGGATTAGATCTTTAGGTTAAAGGCTCTGGTTATGCCTCCCTAAGAAACCCAACTGCTTCAGTTAGGGAACTCGAACATTCGATTTATATCCAATTACTGAATAGTTATATCATAAGAATGTATGGATTAGATTAGTCAGTTAATTTGTCTCAGACGTTACTTACTTACTTACTTAAGTATAACAAATCCTACTCACTTTTTTCTCAAAAAGGTTTCATTGTTTTCTTTCAACTTTAAAACATCACTAAATAATTAATCAATACATGGATAACTTATTCTATAACCTGAAGTTAACATGAAGCAAAATCGTAAATCATAGATATGAACAATTGACGAATCTCACAAACGGACGAAACATGCGTTAAATTAGATTTCATGATCAATTCATTTTCTTTTGTTTTAATAAAATTCTCCATCTCTCTCTCTCTCTCTCTTTCTTTCTTTAGATAATCTAATACAAATTATAAAAGATCATTCTCCATTAGATCAAACTTTATTATTAGATCCATCTAAAATTTATATTTTAAAATTCCCACCAGAATTAAATCGTACACTTTATCCAATTCAATTAATGAATTTAAACAAATTCTATCATCATTTCAATGAGATTGAATGTAAACGTATTGAACAAGTTCAATCTATTATGAATGCTTATTCAATGAATTCATGGTTTATTCTAGAATATTCTTTAAAACAAATTCAATGTTTATCTTATAAAAATTTAAATGAAATTTTAAAATTTAAATATCAATTATTTAATGATTATTTAAAAAATTTAAAATTTAAATATTTAAATTTAAAAAAAAAACAAAATCAATATAAACAAAATTATATTGATTTATTGAAAACAATTCAAGTAAGTATGATTCATCATTGTGATTAATATAATATAACAACTAATTTATGAATGAGCCAATCAAAGGTGTTTAAAAGAGATTTCAAGGTTATGGTGCTAATTTCAGTGCTTAATACGTCATTGGTCCAATCGATAATTCACTGTTCTCTAATTGGTGATATCATTCCATTATTGTCATCAATGAGTTACTATTTCATAACAGATCCAGTTGAACTCCATTGGTCATTGCTTGTCACTAGAACTCCAGGATAAACCTCTTGAAGTCAGTCACCAATAAGCATATGTTTATTAGTATCAGAAAAGGTTTTGTGGAGATTAACACTATTGAATGATGAACATCTGTGTGGTCTAGAGGTTAAGTGTTTGCGCGCGAGACTGAAGGCCCTAGGTTTGAATTCCGTGAGCGGGAGTGTGGATGCGCACTACTGAGCGCCACAATAGGATGAAACGGCCTTCCAGTGCTTCCAGGTTTTTAATGGTGGTCTAACATCAATTGGTTCATGAACTCAATCAATGAATTAATAATCTCCACTACCCTTATACGGATAGTTAAGCTCATATAACATATTTTAGCTTTTGGGTGAACAGGCTAATTAGACCTTTTGACTTATTCCCTTAACAACATTGACTGATTGTATATGAGTGTATGTGTGGGCATTGCTTATCTTATTCATCACATGGCTGTAGCTTATTTTTGTGTAACTATAACTATTGATTAAGGCTTGGTTAAATGGAGTTGGATTACACACCTTCTCCACTGTGTGCCATTTCACTTCATTCTCTTCTTTTTGTATCGTTCCTCTGAATGTCTGTCCAGATTAACGATTGTATGAAATATACATATTCGAAATCCTTTCTCGTATTGGACTTATTTTAATTCCCTTATTCACTAACGCGAGTTAAGTTGATAATTATCTACGAGGAAAGCCAGGATGTATATTTCGATAACATTTTTAGTGGTCGCAGATCTGACTCCATTTGGAACGCATGATTGATTGCTGTTGAAACATACATGTTGCCAATTGTCGTGTATAATTATCAACTTCATCTACGTTAGTGATTAACGGAATTATATAAGTCAAATATGTGAATGGATTTTGAATATATCTATATTGTACACTCACTGATCTGGGCAGACATTCAGAGCGACGAAGCAAAATGATGAGGTGTGGAGAATGTACAAAAGTCAACTCTATTTAACCAAGCGTTAATCAATATTAATAGTCACACAAAAATAAGCTACAGACATATGATGAGTCGGATAAGAAGTGTACACACACATATATATACACTCATATAGAAACAGTCAAGGTTGATAAGTAAATAATTAACAAGTTGAAAACGTGACTCAAGAAGAACCGTTAAATTGACCTGTCCAGAGGCTAAAATAAGCTATGTGGGCTTGACATAGGAGCAGCCACTACACACTCATGCGATTCAACAGGAGTCAGAACCTGGACCACTAAAGTAAGTTGCTAAGTCATGAGAATTGACTAGATTTGGAAATGTGTATTATTGACAGTGGATTTCAATGGTCAAAAGATATCTTATCATGTGAACTAAATGTTATAAGCTCGATTGTAAGTTGAATGATACTGTCCGAGAATAGAATAGTTATATAAATGGTAGATACAAGCAAATACTGAATCAGATATTCTAGTTGAGTTTGTAGTTCATTCTTAGTCTTTATGTTAACCTATTAAAACATTTGCATTATCATGGTAGCCGGTGATCAACAATAGGTTCATATGCCATTTGTTTCCTTAGGATCCTGGAGCCCATGTACAAAATTGTTTCGGAATCAGGGTTTTCCAACTGCCCTAGGTGGACTCTCCTTGTCCATCAACCCAGTTGAGGCGTCGGACATTCGCTTTTCGTTCTCTTAAGTTCGTAAACAACAGTGAGTAGGACTTCTCTGACAGTGGCTGTGTACGCGTGACTATGTGAGTGCATTTCGAGAGAGAGAGATGACTATACTCACCCTTGGCCATACCAGGGCATTCAGGGGCAATATTACAGTTAAGCACAAAAATTACCTGACAATTTTAAAAAGACTACGATCATGTATCCATACAGATTAGCCTTAATATACTACTGAATTCAATGGTGAGACTATAATTTATGGACAACCTTTAAGAGACGCTAAAATGACCTTGAGAATATTCACTATTTACTCAAGTTAAATGAGAGTTATAAATTAGATTGAGGAATGAGGATTAGCACTTACAGTTGAATGTTTGACTTAGGAACTAGATTTAGTATTTTCATCATGAATTGACATCAGCTATAATATCAAAATGGTATTTGTTATGTCTTTATGCTGGGCTAGTTATCACGTAACCTATTTCCCAATCAAAATATGACTTATTCGCCCGTGTTCTGTACTAAACTAATGAAATTCAACCGGTCTGATCAGCCTAGCGTCCTATTGGTTGGTTGTTCGCCTAACCCGTTCAGCTGAGTCCAGAATGCCAACTACAGCCTCCACTACGTGAATCATTCATTTCAGACATACTGAGTTTATATATCAAACAAACATACTGCAACACACCATAAGATAGGAAATAACATACACAATAAGGTCAAAAATGTGGCTATGAACGTGGGAGGCAGTGGTTAATAAACTGAACATAGCTTAAGAACAATAAAGCATACACTAATAATCTATAGGTTGAAATGAAGCTTATAACAGGGGGAATATGGATATACACAGTCTAGTTACTGAATATCTATAGCATAAGAATATATAAATAATATTAGTCCATTAATAGATCTCAGACGCTACTCGTAATGTAATGTTCACTTGGATATAACAGTATTTAACCAAATCAATGAATGAATTTCATGTCAAAATCCAAGATTTCCTATTCTTAACTCCAAATGGGTCATCTATAAATTATAGTCTCATCAGTTTTTGTTTTATTAAATATTCTAGATGACGTTTTCTTCAGTAAACTAAATCATTTGGTTAGGGAGATTTCGTCGCTTTTCTGAACGTTATCATCAGTAATGAAATGTTCACATTTCTCCACATATAACTCATAGCTTATTCGTGTAGATCTTGATGTTGATTAGTTTCTAGTTGATTTTCAATTTATCATTATTTACTTTTTTTAATATTTTGATTATATCTCTCATTGACGAGACTCTATGGACGACCTTTGAACGAATCTTGGATGTCCTTCAGAAATATATATATTCCAAAAAACCCAAAGAATTAAAGTGGTTCGAAGACTAAACATGGTTTGAAAAAGGTTCAGAGGTACTGAAGTAATAGTACATACGATAGAGGAACTCATCCATATGGCTCTATAATTGTCGACCTCTCGAGCCATGATAGGGTCGTAAGAACTTTTTTGGCTTCGACCACATAACTTCAATATTGTCAGTGTGTACTCCAGTTGTAGGGTCCACAAATTAACGCTTATAAATAACGACATGATGCACACATCCAATTTTGTGCAGGTATCCGTAGGCATCAGGTACTGAAATTAGCGCCATCACCATCAAATCCTTTAAACGCTTCTAATTGACTCGTCTCATTCTCTCATTTGGTTTGGATATTTGTTGTTCAATAATATGTACTTAAGATTGTGTTATTTTCATTCTTATTTTTTTCTTTTCTTTTTTAATCAATAGTTCGCCACTGATGAAGCACATTATAAATACTACGAAATGTGTATGAATTATAGAAATAATATAATAAAACAATATAAAATTGATAAAGAAACATCATGCAATCAAACAATGATTGAACATGATAATACAGAACCAATTCTAAATCAATTGAAAATGTAAAAAAAAGCACAAGAATTAAATCATCAAGAAGTTCAAAATCTAGTTCAAAAGTCGATCGAATTCGAATCAACGAAGAAATTGAAAGAAAAATAATTAACTCTTTGTTTTACTCTCTTGTTTTTTCTACCTCTCCCCACCTCCCGTCGTCGTCGTCGTTAATAAATTGTTATATCACTGATCGAAATCATGAGTCACTTGGAGCTAGATCACCATGGAAAACCTGGAAACACTGGACGGCCGTTACGTCCTTCTATGGAACACCTCAGTAGCAGTGCGCATCCACGATCCCTCACCCGTGAGGTTCGAACCCATGACCTGTCAGTCTCATGCCAGGCGCTTAACCAACTAGCTTCAATTGACTCATGATTTCAATCAGTGAAATTTCTAAAAATCTCCACAAAACCCCTTCTGATATATTGTTATATGTTTAGAAAATAATATGTATATAATTCGTTAGAGTCTATAACAGAGTAATACCTAATAGTTTGACTGGTCAGTATCGATAAGATATCTCTCCTCGCAAGATTTGAACCCAGGACATATCAGTCCCTGGATTGTGGATACGCAGTGTTAAGGAGTTCCATAATAGGACAAAATGGCTATCCAATGCTTTTATGTTTTCCATGGAGGTTTAGCTTCAATTTACTCATGAATTCAACCATTGATATTACTATAATATCCACAAAGATCCTTTCTTATATAAATATTTTTTATTTACATGATCTAATTCTATCACTTAGTGTGAATGTCATAGTTTTACATAAGGTCTGTCGTGTAATGAATACTACATTTGTAACACTCAGTGATGTCGGATAGAAACTTATAAGAATATCATTCCTGTCAAAAAGTCAGATAATAAGTTTTGGAAAGGATGAAACTTAGATCTAGGACTATTAGTTGATTATCTTCAAACATCTTAAATCGGACAAACAAAACTTCAACATCAGATCATTTATATTAGTGGATGCACTGTTGACTAGTGAGCGTGATACTAGTTACTATGAGGTGATAGACTATTATGAATCTACCTCTCGAAACCAACGTGTTTCCAGTCCAGTCCATATATATTGTAAGGGGCGGTGTCCGAAATCTGATACTGATAAACGATTTGCTACGCGCTACAACCCCAACTGACTACTTGAGTGTGAAAGTATGTTGAACTAGCGAATAAAATGCATAAGTCAGTCAGTCAGCCACCTACAAAGTAGGATCAGGCACATATATGTATCGGCTCAAGTCGCCATACCTCATTATCACAACAAGACCAACACAGGATTCATAGAAGTAGTTAACTCAATCGTGGTAATATATTAAAGAAAGATTTTATTTAAGGATATAGCGCAGAAAGAAAAAATTAGTTGGTACAAAGAAAGATATGAGGCGATTTCAATCTCACAGTTTAAGGGTAGACAGAGTGTGCATACACCCATACCATGGTGATCGGTCGATTCTGAGACATGTCACCCACAATCTCCAACCATTGGTTATGATAGTGACACGGACACCAACCAAGTAGTCTTTATCTACCAACATGGCTCACACCAGAATTTAGTGATTTCAAGGAGTGATGCCAAGTTTTCGTTTGGCCACCCCTAACTTCCTTCAGACCATCGCAAACACTAGTCAACATTGCACGTTGTGGTAATCGGTGTTCATGCATTCGTAACACGTGACCCAACCATCTCAGTCGGTGAAGATTCATAACCTCATCAACTGATTCACCATCATCCCCTAATACCCTGCGTCTAACCTCACTATTATTTACCCGATGATCGCAGCAGATAACAGCAATATTTCTAAGGCATCTGTGGTCGGATACTAGTAGCTTTCGAGTATCTTCTATACTTAATGGTCATATTTCGCAGCCATAATGTAGAACAGAACGAACTGCTGCACAGCATATTTGACCCTTAATTGATAGACAAATAGCTCTCCTTTGCCTAAGGTGACATAAGTTGGCAAAGGCCAAACGAGCTTTCTGAATCCGTGCTGAGATTTAGCATGTTTTTGATTCGGTTGAACGTTTGTTCGGCAGTCTCAGTTCACGTAAACTTGGTGTTGCACAACAACTTATATAGGGTGCTGCTATTTCTTTGAAATTCTTGACAAACCGACTGTAGAACGTTGCTCTTCCCAGGAACTGTCTCAACTTCCTTTTCGAAATAGGTACTGCAATATTTTTTATGGCAAGAATTTTCTCCGGCAATGGTTTTATTTCTCCATTTCCCACTTTATGTCCCAACAGCGTGACGCTATTTCTCGCTATCGGCGACCTGTTCTTAATTAGTCGAAGTCCAAACTCGTCAATTCGCTTTAGGACGGCTTCCACGTGCTTGATATGATCTGTTTCTGTTTGACTGCACACAACTACATCGTCGCCATATACCTCGACATTATCTAGATTCTTGAGCAGTGGTGTCATTGATCTTCTGAACGTGAACGGTGCACCCGCCAACCCGAACGGCATTTGTTTAAACTGATACTGTTTATCACGTACATTAAACGCTGTCTTGCTCCGATCGCTCTGTTTTATAAGTAGTTTCCAATAACTTGACCGTAAATCCAAGACTGTAAACACCGCGACATTCTGTAGTCGATCTAATGTTTCCACCACTGTTGGTATTGCACAAGGTTTCATGTCTCTTATATTATTCAATTCTCTGAAGTCGACACAAAATCTAAACTTTCAATTTGGTTTCTTTACCAAGAGTACCGGTGAACTGTCCGCTTTCTCATTTATACCTTCTTTCAACATTTCCTGGACCTGACGATTTACCTCAGCCTCTAAATGTATCGAGACACGACGTGTTGCAAATATATTACCACGGTCGTTGTTTATCGGGATTTCGTGCTTTACTTTGTCACAAAATCCATACGGCTACCTGCAGAGGTGATACAGAAGTCGCTCGCAAAAGACAAGCAAGCATCAAGAAACACTAAGAAGTGTTTCGTCCAATCAGCGTTCATTTGGAGTTTTGACCAAAAATATCAAGGTAGCTAAACGTCACGTGCGGAAGCTCTGATTGGCTGGCTACTACACTGCTACTATGTTTAGTAGCGTTCCAGAATATTCCAGCGACACAGGGACATTTAGATATATTATAAAAACCCTATATTTTCTGTAATAAAATGAACCTTGGGATAAAGTATTTTCTCTCATACTTGTGTCTTCTCTCTGGTGTTCAAGTCGCTGTGTAGTTCTAGACTGCAGGTTACCGGAATAGCTTAGGAAACTAATATAGCGTTCAATCCACACGACTTATCAGTGGCGACGGGGATGAAAACTACAGTGAATATTTCCTTGGAGCAATTAGAAGCCTATATGGTGCGTCAAGAAAAGAGGTTTGAAGGGTCGCAAATTAGAATCATGGAAACCCTGGTGCAGAAATTCTGCCTGTCCGAGAGAAACCCTGCTTCTAGTGAATCACAAGTATCACATATTGATTCAGTCATTAACGCCATCCATGAATTTAGTTTTGATGGTGTAGCAGGTGTCACTTTCGAGTCGTGGTTTAAGAAGTATGAAGACTTGTTTTACATTGATCTTTGCAAACTGGATGATGCTTCAAAAATCAGAATACTTCTTAGAAAACTTGGGACTATGGAACATGAACGCTATAGCGACTTCATTCTTCCGACGAATCCACGAGATTTTAGTTTTGATGATACAGTCAAAACCCTGTCCCAAATCTTCGGAGAACAATCATCTCCATTTAATATCCGTTACCAGTGCTTCAAGTTAACGAAAGAACCAGGAGATGACTGGGTGAAGCATGCAGGAACTGTGAACCGAGAATGTGAAAGGTTCAGATTGTCGTCCATGTCTGAAGATCAGTTTAAATGCTTAGTATTTATCTGCAGCCTGCGTCCACCCGAGGATGCCGATATCCGAACCAGAATCCTAAGCAAACTCGAACACTGCCCTAACATGACCCTGCAGGAAGTGACTACCGAGTGCCAAAGGTTTCAGTTTCAGTTTGGGAAGGACAGGAGGCTCGATGGCCTATGTTAGTCCTGGCAATGGTGGTCTCTCAGTTGATCCAACTTTCTTTTGAAAGAGTCGACGGATGGAGCCTCAACCACGTGCTGAGGTAGTGAATTCCACTCGTTGATGATTCGATGGGAAAGTCGATAGTCAGCTGACAAGTAATTTGTTCTCGGCTTATGAACTTTTTTGGAGTGTCCTCGTAAATTCTCTGTTTTGGAAGACAAGAAAAATGAGGGCATGTTAGGTGCAAATTTATCACTAAGCAATTTGTAGACTGTAATCAAGTCGCCTCTAGTTCTGCGATATGACAACGGGAAAAGGTTCAGCTTGGCCAGTCGAGATTCATACGGAAGCTTCGCTATTGCGGGAACCAGCTTAGTCGCCGTTCTCTGAACCTTTTCCAGAAGCTCACTGTCTTTTTTAAGCAGGGGCTAGCCGCTTGTATGCAGTACTCAAGTTTAGGACGAACGAACACTGTATACAAAGTCAAAAACGTCTTAGTGTCGACATGACTAAAAGCCCTACGTATTGACCATAACGTTCTAAAACTTTTGGCGGCTATTGCACGGCAGTGTGCAGTAGTCTTTAAGTCTTGACTAACGATAACTCCTAAGTCATTATATGTCTGGACGACAGGTAGCTCAGTGTTATTCATCGTGTATGTATCTGTGCCTTGATGACCGATATGCATCACAACACACTTGGAAGTATTTATCGGCAACTGCCATGTTTGAGACCATTCAGATAACTTCTTCAGGTCATTTTGAAGTTCTAAGCTATCACTCTTACATCGTATCGTTCTCCATATCTTGACATCGTCAGCATATAGCAAGACCGATGATGATAGGAGACAAGGAAGGTCATTTACATACAAGAGGAATAGCACTGGCCCCAAAACTGTACCCTGGGGCACTCCACTAAGCACAGTTTCCCAGCTAGATAACTTTGAGTTCACCCTTACTCTTTGTTGACGCCCAACTAAGAAGTCTTTTATCCACATCAATAAATTACCTCCAATCCCGATATGTCTTAACTTATATAACAGCCGGTTGTGCGGAACTTTATCAAAAGCTTTACTGAAATCAATGAAGGCGACGTCTACAGGTAGCTTTTGGTCCTTAAGAGCGCACCAGCTTTCACGAGCCACTAATAAGTTAGTGAGACAAGAATAACCTATTCTGAAGCCATGCTGCTTCTCCGAGAGGATCCGGTTTTTATCGAGATACTTAAACAGCTCCTTCCGAATAATCTTTTCTAATATTTTAACAACCACACTAGTTAGGCTAACGGGGCGGTAGTTCTCAGGTTTGTGTTTCGTGCCTGTTTTGAAGACAGGACTTACTATGGCGTTTTTCCAATCTTTCGGTAAGCGACCCTGCGTAACGGATAGGTTAAAGCATGTACTTAAAGGGTTCGCAACGAAGTTAGATAATTCCTTCAGTAGCCTAGGATGTAATTCATCGGGCCCCGTGGATTTACCTATGTCAAGCTTATTTAGCAGACCAAAGACATCGAGTTCTTTAATGGTCACGCTATCCAGTGTATGTATGGGGGGATCTGTATACGCTGACGAGAAGGGCGCTTCTATGGTATACACGTTGCTAAAGTAGTTCGAGAACGCTTGAGCCTTACCAAAGTCGTCCTCCACTAATGATGAAGCAGTACTGTCTCCCCATAGAGCAGGAATATTTCCTTTTCTCCTTGTCCTTTGGTTTATATAGGAATACAAGCGTTTAGGACATTCTATGGATTCCTTAACAAGTTTTTCTTCGTACAATTTTCTAGACTTACGGAGGGTCGAGGCACAAGTGTTCCGAGCCTTTCGATACTGAGATTTTGACTCATCAGTCCCCAGTAACCTAAATCTATCCCACGTTTTCCTTTTCTTACGGAGAAGGATACGGACCTCCCTACTGAACCATGGTGGTGAGTTTTTCGGCCCCTTTGGTATAGTCCAAGGGATGTGAGGTGTGGTAACTTTTAAGTATGATTTTCGAAATGCGTCCCAGGCCGTTTCAATGGAGGACTCTGGGTCTATTGTCCAATCTATTAACGATGCTGAGTGCATGATGTCTGGTATGTTTGCTTTCCAGACGTTGGGTCTGGACTGGACTGACGCGTCCTCATGACTGGCAGTTATATGGAAGTCGAAAGTTAAAACTGCGTGGTCACTTTTACCTAAGGGTGGCATATGGTGGAGGTTCGCAACATCATCCTCATAGTGAGTCAGTATAAGATCTAATAAGGATGATTCAGTGTCCGGGTCGTACCTAGTCGCTTCTTTCACATGTTGCACTAGGGCACATGTGATAACCGCATCAACTAGTTCCTGCTCGAAGGAATTTTCTGACGATTCAGTTCGCAGATTTTCCCAGTCTACCATAGGTGCATTAAAGTCCCCTAGGATTAGACATCGACCACTTTGGGACCAAGTATTGAGACTGCTTAACAGGATCTCATTTGCCTCACAGCTTGGACTGCGATAGACCAAACCAATCAGCAGCTCTTGTCCCTTGCATTTTAAGCGAAGACTAACTAATTCACACGTCCCACTCTCATGGGATACACTATCGATAATGGTAAATGGGATAGCATTCCTAATGAATAGAGCTACTCCCCCTCCTTTGCGCTTTTGTGTTCTGTCGGCCCTTACTAACGTAAAGCCCTCGAAATCAAGTTCTATACTATCTATAGCCTGTGTCAGCCAGGTTTCTGTTACTGCGATTATATCTGGCTTTATAGAGTCAATCTGTACACCTAGTTCCGATCGCTTATTAAGTAAGCTTCGTGCATTGGTGTAACAGATCCGAAGCCTGTTTAAGTGCCTTCGTGCTTCACCCAGAGTGGCTTCGGCATCATTCTCTGTCGAAGTCTTACAACCCGAAAATTTACAATTTTCAGGTCCTTTTCGCCAGCGTCTAACCTATGTTGTAGTTCTTTCTCGGCTTCCCGTCTTTTAACACGGTCTGCCAACGGTAGGTCCTTTCGGATAAAGACTCCTGAACCCTTTAATTTGTGTCCATTTTGTAAAATTAGGTCACGTTCGTTTGAAGAGCCGAATACTACTTTAAGCAGTCTGGAATGATTTGGTTTCGAGTCCGTTAGACTCCCTAGTCTATACACCTTTAGCAAGGTGACCCCAGTCATATTTTGAGGCATGAGTTGATTAAGCAGCTGCCTAATCAGTACAATGTCATGCTCAAAACGAGCTTTAGGTTCAGAGCTATCGCTCTCCTTAATTCTATGAAAAATAGCTGATCTGTCGCTATGATCAGCTTTCGATTTTTCAACCACTTTTACGGGGGCAGGTTTCCCTTTTATATCAATACTTTTCTTCCTTACAACCTTTACCCATTCGTCAACGCTGCTGGTAGAAGCAATAGCAGTTGCGTCAAACCTAGTGTTGGGTTTTGGGGGGTTGTCGACGACCTGAGGGGTCGTGTTATGTTTACCATTTGAAACCGATCGAGCCTTGCGATTGCGGCTCCTAGGTGTTTCCTGTTGGATCCCATCTGGGAGACGGGGAACAGAAGACCCTACTTTTCTTGAGCTTTTTTTAAAGGCAGGCCCCTTTGGAGACTGCTTTTCCTTCTTTGACGGGCGTGAGTCATCTATCACCGGACTCACCTTAGTTTCCTTCACATTGATTTGCGTGTCAACAGATCGAGTGCTGTTTGACGCGTTCCGACTATGCTTGTTGAAACACTTCTTTGCAGCATCAACCAGTGAGATGGCCTCGGTTAACAAGCTGTTTGCATCCGAGCAGCACTGTTGACAAAGCCACACACAACCCTTCTTACTGAACCGTTTGAAAGCAGCAGGCGTTAAGTTCGTGCAAACTTCGTGGTACCAGCCTTTGCACTCGTCGCACTGCATGCCGCTTTCAACAGGATAACGACAACCCGGACGTTGGCAACTGCTTTTTTTACACTGTCCGGTCATTTAGGAGGGGTTTTTTCAATATGCGATGATACCCAGAAACAAAAAAATTATCAATGACCAAAAAGGTGAAGAGCTGTAGATTGCTAGGACCAAAAGTACTAACAGATACAGTTGAAAAAGAGGTACTAAAGAGTACCAACGACAAAACAGTAAAAACGATACTTTAGTCGAATACTTTAACTGAAATAAATTCAATTAAAGTGAAAACAGTAGTCTTGATACGTAATAAACGATCAAAACAATGAAATTTACTCAGCGAGGAAAAATACCACTATCCATTTTAAATAGCGTTAGTAAAATTGAAGCATGATACCTCAATGGTAGAAAACGGTAACTGTTTCCATAACGTCAATGCAGTCAAGAGGAAAGTCTTTTAAGGTTCCTTTACCCATAATTTTCGAAATAACAGCGACAAACCATCATCTCCATGCTGAGCATGTAGAGGTTGGCACTATAAGAGGTTTTGCCCATATGAAGAAAATCGTTGCAGCAAATGTTATCGGAAGGGGCATAAAGAACACATAAACGACATTCTTTGAAGCCCTACTCGAAGAAATACAGATATGGTGCTCCAACCAACAAGATATTGGTATCACATAACAGAGCACGAAGTTGCCACCAAAGAAAGTATGTGACCTTGAATATTATTAAACACCGTACCCGCCTCCAGCTTGATACAGCTTCTGATAATACTCTAATCAGCCCAGAAACATGGAAGAACATTGGAAGACTCACAGTTTTCTCAACAACACAGCTGGCACACAGTGCATCTGGGGGAAGTTAAATATTGTTAGAGAACTGCCATGCACTGTTTCTAAAGGTACTGTAACAACAAATGCAACAGTATATCTTACAAAGAAGCCAGCACTCGACTTAATGGGGTTAGATCTTATAGAAACACTTAAATTAACAGACCATTCCATTAACAGTATCTGCAGACGAATCAGAACAGACAACACCCCAGAGTGGAGCCAGAAAAATGCCGTGCTACGAAGACACCAAAATGTGTTTAAAGAAGGATTGGGGGAATGTACGAAGGCCAAAGCAGTGCTAACTCTTAAACCTGCAGCTACTCCCGTTTTTCGACCTAAAAGACCTGTACCCTATGCTGCTCTTCCAATAGTTGAACGAGAATTACAACGACTTCAGCAAGTGGGTATTATCGAGCCTACGATTAACCAGGATACCGAAACCAGTATCAAGCTGCAAGTAGACCCGGAGAAGAGGTTTTCTTTTTCGAAAGGGTGGAGGTGTTGGGGTGATACAGAAATCGCTCGCAAAAGACAAGCAAGCATCAAGAAACACTAAGAAGTGTTTCGTCCAATCAGCGTTCATTTGGAGTTTTGACCAAAAATATCAAGGTAGCTAAACGTCACGTGCGGAAGCTCTGATTGGCTGGCTACTACACTGCTACTATGTTTAGTAGCGTTCCAGAATATTCCAGCGACACAAGGACATTTAGATATATTATAAAAACCCTATATTTTCTGTAATAAAATGAACCTTGGGATAAAGTATTTTCTCTCATACTTGTGTCTTCTCTCTGGTGTTCAAGTCGCTGTGTAGTTCTAGACTGCAGGTTACCGGAATAGCTTAGGAAACTAATATAGCGTTCAATCCACACGACTTATCAGTGGCGACGGGGATGAAAACTACAGTGAATATTTCCTTGGAGCAATTAGAAGCCTATATGGTGCGTCAAGAAAAGAGGTTTGAAGGGTCGCAAATTAGAATCATGGAAACCCTGGTGCAGAAATTCTGCCTGTCCGAGAGAAACCCTGCTTCTAGTGAATCACAAGTATCACATATTGATTCAGTCATTAACGCCATCCATGAATTTAGTTTTGATGGTGTAGCAGGTGTAACTTTCGAGTCGTGGTTTAAGAAGTATGAAGACTTGTTTTACATTGATCTTTGCAAACTGGATGATGCTTCAAAAATCAGAATACTTCTTAGAAAACTTGGGACTATGGAACATGAACGCTATAGCGACTTCATTCTTCCGACGAATCCACGAGATTTTAGTTTTGATGATACAGTCAAAACCCTGTCCCAAATCTTCGGAGAACAATCATCTCCATTTAATATCCGTTACCAGTGCTTCAAGTTAACGAAAGAACCAGGAGATGACTGGGTGAAGCATGCAGGAACTGTGAACCGAGAATGTGAAAGGTTCAGATTGTCGTCCATGTCTGAAGATCAGTTTAAATGCTTAGTATTTATCTGCAGCCTGCGTCCACCCGAGGATGCCGATATCCGAACCAGAATCCTAAGCAAACTCGAACACTGCCCTAACATGACCCTGCAGGAAGTGACTACCGAGTGCCAAAGGTTAGTAAAATTGAAGCATGATACCTCAATGGTAGAAAACGGTAACTGTTTCCATAACGTCAATGCAGTCAAGAGGAAAGTCTTTTAAGGTTCCTTTACCCATAATTTTCGAAATAACAGCGACAAACCATCATCTCCATGCTGAGCATGTAGAGGTTGGCACTATAAGAGGTTTTGCCCATATGAAGAACATCGCTGCAGCAAATGTCATCGGAAGGGGCATAAAGAACACATAAACGACATTCTTTGAAGCCCTACTCGAAGAAATACAGATATGGTGCTCCAACCAACAAGATATTGGTATCACATAACAGAGCACGAAGTTGCCACCAAAGAAAGTATGTGACCTTGAATATTATTAAACACCGTACCCGCCTCCAGCTTGATACAGCTTCTGATATTACTCTAATCAGCCCAGAAACATGGAAGAACATTGGAAGACTCACAGTTTTCTCAACAACACAGCTGGCACACAGTGCATCTGGGGAAGTTAAATATTGTTAGAGAACTGCCATGCACTGTTTCTAAAGGTACTGTAACAACAAATGCAACAGTATATCTTACAAAGAAGCCAGCACTCGACTTAATTGGGTTAGATCTTATAGAAACACTTAAATTAACAGACCATTCCATTAACAGTATCTGCAGACGAATCAGAACAGACAACACCCCAGAGTGGAGCCAGAAAAATGCCATGCTACGAAGACACCAAAATGTGTTTAAAGAAGGATTGGGGGAATGTACGAAGGCCAAAGCAGTGCTAACTCTAAAACCTGCAGCTACTCCCGTTTTTCGACCTAAAAGACCTGTACCCTATGCTGCTCTTCCAATGGTTGAACGAGAATTACAACGACTTCAGCAAGTGGGTATTATCGAGCCTACGATGAACCAGGATACCGAAACCAGTATCAAGCTGCAAGTTGATCCGGAGAAGAGGTTTTCTTTTTCGAAAGGGTGGAGGTGTTGGGGTGATACAGAAGTCGCTCGCAAAAGACAAGCAAGCATCAAGAAACACTAAGAAGTGTTTCGTCCAATCAGCGTTCATTTGGAGTTTTGACCAAAAATATCAAGGTAGCTAAACGTCACGTGCGGAAGCTCTGATTGGCTGGCTACTACACTGCTACTATGTTTAGTAGCGTTCCAGAATATTCCAGCGACACAGGGACATTTAGATATATTATAAAAACCCTATATTTTCTGTAATAAAATGAACCTTGGGATAAAGTATTTTCTCTCATACTTGTGTCTTCTCTCTGGTGTTCAAGTCGCTGTGTAGTTCTAGACTGCAGGTTACCGGAATAGCTTAGGAAACTAATATAGCGTTCAATCCACACGACTTATCAGTGGCGACGGGGATGAAAACTACAGTGAATATTTCCTTGGAGCAATTAGAAGCCTATATGGTGCGTCAAGAAAAGAGGTTTGAAGGGTTGCAAATTAGAATCATGGAAACCCTGATGCAGAAATTCTGCCTGTCCGAGAGAAACCCTGCTTCTAGTGAATCACAAGTATCACATATTGATTCAGTCATTAACGCCATCCATGAATTTAGTTTTGATGGTGTAGTAGGTGTAACTTTCGAGTCGTGGTTTAAGAAGTATGAAGACTTGTTTTACATTGATCTTTGCAAACTGGATGATGCTTCAAAAATCAGAATACTTCTTAGAAAACTTGGGACTATGGAACATGAACGCTATAGCGACTTCATTCTTCCGACGAATCTACGAGATTTTAGTTTTGATGATACAGTCAAAACCCTGTCCCAAATCTTCAGAGAACAATCATCTCCATTTAATATCCGTTACCAGTGCTTCAAGTTAACGAAAGAACCAGGAGATGACTGGGTGAAGCATGCAGGAACTGTGAACCGAGAAAGTGAATGGTTCAGATTGTCGTCCATGTCTGAAGATCAGTTTAAATGCTTAGTATTTATCTGCAGCCTGCGTCCACCCGAGGATGCCGATATCCGAACCAGAATCCTAAGCGAACTCGAACACTGCCCTAACATGACCCTGCAGGAAGTGACTACCGAGTGCCAAAGGTTAGTAAAATTGAAGCATGATACCTCAATGGTAGAAAACGGTAACTGTTTCCATAACGTCAATGCAGTCAAGAGGAAAGTCTTTTAAGGTTCCTTTACCCATAATTTTCGAAATAACAGCGACAAACCATCATCTCCATGCTGAGCATGTAGAGGTTGGCACTATAAGAGGTTTTGCCCATATGAAGAAAATCGTTGCAGCAAATGTTATCGGAAGGGGCATAAAGAACACATAAACGACATTCTTTGAAGCCCTACTCGAAGAAATACAGATATGGTGCTCCAACCAACAAGATATTGGTATCACATAACAGAGCACGAAGTTGCCACCAAAGAAAGTATGTGACCTTGAATATTATTAAACACCGTACCCGCCTCCAGCTTGATACAGCTTCTGATAATACTCTAATCAGCCCAGAAACATGGAAGAACATTGGAAGACTCACAGTTTTCTCAACAACACAGCTGGCACACAGTGCATCTGGGGAAGTTAAATATTGTCAGAGAACTGCCATGCACTGTTTCTAAAGGTACTGTAACAACAAATGCAACAGTATATCTTACAAAGAAGCCAGCACTCGACTTAATGGGGTTAGATCTTATAGAAACACTTAAATTAACAGACCATTCCATTAACAGTATCTGCAGACGAATCAGAACAGACAACACCCCAGAGTGGAGCCAGAAAAATGCCGTGCTACGAAGACACCAAAATGTGTTTAAAGAAGGATTGGGGGAATGTACGAAGGCCAAAGCAGTGCTAACTCTTAAACCTGCAGCTACTCCCGTTTTTCGACCTAAAAGACCTGTACCCTATGCTGCTCTTCCAATAGTTGAACGAGAATTACAACGACTTCAGCAAGTGGGTATTATCGAGCCTACGATTAACCAGGATACCGAAACCAGTATCAAGCTGCAAGTAGACCCGGAGAAGAGGTTTTCTTTTTCGAAAGGGTGGAGGTGTTGGGGTGATACAGAAATCGCTCGCAAAAGACAAGCAAGCATCAAGAAACACTAAGAAGTGTTTCGTCCAATCAGCGTTCATTTGGAGTTTTGACCAAAAATATCAAGGTAGCTAAACGTGACGTGCGGAAGCTCTGATTGGCTGGCTACTACACTGCTACTATGTTTAGTAGCGTTCCAGAATATTCCAGCGACACAAGGACATTTAGATATATTATAAAAACCCTATATTTTCTGTAATAAAATGAACCTTGGGATAAAGTATTTTCTCTCATACTTGTGTCTTCTCTCTGGTGTTCAGGTCGCTGTGTAGTTCTAGACTGCAGGTTACCGGAATAGCTTAGGAAAATAATATAGCGTTCAATCCACACGACTTATCAGTGGCGACGGGGATGAAAACTACAGTGAATATTTCCTTGGAGCAATTAGAAGCCTATATGGTGCGTCAAGAAAAGAGGTTTGAAGGGTTGCAAATTAGAATCATGGAAACCCTGATGCAGAAATTCTGCCTGTCCGAACTGTTATAAACATATAATACAGTCATTTAACATGACAGAATACTGAAACACGTAGGTTGATAAACTGACTTGGTATTTTGGAGATCTGTGAGACAGAAAATGAGTTTCAATGGTATCGCATTCTGTAAACCAGATGATGTAATGAATTTCAAGTTTGTACTATGTGGATATTTAAAAAACCAACGAAAGCTTCATGATCTAAACATCAAGCTCAGAAATATGAAAATCGCTCAAAATTGATAAGTTGTAAATCAACTAATATCATATTGTCTAGTTCGACTCTGAAATTGGATGAAGAAGTAAGAACGTCCAGAGTTGCAGACATGTTTGTCTAAAAAAATGCTTATCAATACATCATTTAAATCAAAAAAAAGCTTTTTCATGTTTAGGTAACTGATTTACTAAATATTTGTTTACGGACTCGGCTTTGAATCACATTGCATATGCTAGTGAAACGACCTAGCTTTCTGAAATGAAGAAGGTGAAGAAGGATTCCATATGTTTAGCTGTTGAAAGATCTCATAACAAGCGATGAATGGATGTGTGAATAGACCCTTGTATGTCAGTGCATTATTCATCGGACCAAAAACATTCCTTGCACACATCTATTTCGGTCAGCCTTGACACATATATGTACTATAGGTTTGTGTCAATTACTATTCGAATTATTGTGGGAATTCAACTTTCCAGGATATATCAGTATAGAGGTTGTGGAGATTGTTACGTTTTGATTGAGATCCTGAACCGATTGATGATGTTAGACCATCATTGAAAACCTGGAAGCACTGGACGGCCGTTTCGTCCTGTTGTGGGACTCCTCAGCAGTGCGCATCCACGATTCCTCTCGCGGGATTCGGACCCAGGGCCTTCAGTCTCCAGGATATATTTGATCTCTGGTTTCATATTGTAGACTGACCAAGTTTTTAGAAAGTGTATCTCAACTTATTAATAGTGATATAAGTGGTTTAACCAATTAAGCATCACCTCATTATAAGAAAGTACTACAATAATAGAATATCATTTGTCTTAATCATCGTTCATTCTTTGATTTACTTTTTCAGTAAATAATACAACTTCTCGAAATACTTCAGCTGATAAAAGTTCTGACAGTAGAACTATTAAATCAGCAACAAAATCACCTGGAAACAAAACAATTGGTATCACTGGTCAAAAATCTGGTTCTACACGTGGTACTTCAGCAAAAATTGATTTTAATCAAGCTCATTGGAAAATGAGAATAATATGTAATAATTCTGTAAGATTTATTCTTAGAAATAGTATGTTTCTTAAGTGGAACTATTTCGATGTTTATCTGTTGTTTATTTATAACAATTTTTCTAAAGATAGTCAATTTTATTTCATGTTAATAAATGTGTAGCGTGGTGTCGAGTCCCAACTGACAATGAACACCACTACAAAGAAACACGCGCCAAATGAATCAGAAGACGAACGTTGAACGTAACCAAATTTATTCGTTGGTGATCTCGTGGTATCGAATGAATACCGAGATCGTGCTAAGAAAAGGTACAAGCGTAATCGGCTGAAGAAAGTACGTGCGAACGGAGTCACGAACCCCGAAACAGTAATGGAGAATAATGGAAGAGCAATAAGGCTATCTTTAGCACAGTTAAACAAACGAGCACAGTAAAACAATCATTGGTACAATTGATTATAATAATAATTGTTTTCATTAAACCAGTCGCGTTCTCTTGATAAAAGTAGGTCACTACAGATGCATAGTTGTTAGTAGAACATTACAAATATCTAACTTTAACCAATTCACAAAATTACCCCATCGTCTACTATTATCGTCAGTGAGTTACTGAGGAGTTCTATATGAGGACGAAACAGCCATCCAGTAATTCCATGTTTTCCATGGTAGACTAGATATAATTGACTTATGAATTCAAGTATACATTTATAAATGTCAATCGTATTGCAGTTTGGGATGCTAATACTGTGTGTTGTATCTTACTAGTCAGTTGAAAAAGCATGTTCTCGTTTTAATATCAGAAATGGTTTTGTGGATATTATAATAATTTTAATAGTTGAGATCATAAGTGGATTGAATCTAGATCATCATAGAAAACATGGGAATACTGGACGGCCGTTTTGTCATAGCATAAAACTCTTCAACAGTGCACATTCACGATCCCGCCTCGCGAGATTCGAACCCAGGGCACATCAGTTTCACGCGCGAGCGCTTAGCCATTAGATCACTGAGCAGACCGGCATCCAACAGTGTTAATGTCTAACTTCAACTAATCCACGAAATTCAGCGACATATTCACCATTGTTTTCAGTGAATTACTATCTCAAACAGACGCGATTGAACTTCACTGGTCATTGCTTCTCACTGGAACTTCATGAAATATCTCTTGAAACCAGTCACTAGTGAGCGTATATTGATTATTATCAGAAGGGGTTTTTATAGATATTATAGTAATCTTAATATTTGAGATCATGAGTTCTCGTTTTATTGGTTGGTCATATTGAACTGGGCTGTTTCTTCCTTTTGTTATTTGTACCTAACGTTGATTGTTCATTGTTGCCTTCACCATAGCAATTGAAACGTTTTCAGATTACCTACAATGATCATGCAATAGATTTTTCATTCAGAGTAATGCTGCAGTTGATGGTGAAACTCTGGAGATGTGGAATCCTTCATATACCTGGGAAGCATCATCGATGAACAAAGAGGATTCGATGCAGACGTAAATGTGAGGATCGGCAAAGAAAGGGCCGCATTCCTGCTGTTGAAAAACATATAGAACTCAAAACAACTGTCTGTAAGCCAATATCAAAGTCACAATCTTCAATACGAACGTCAACACAGTTCTACTATACGAAGCTGAAACTTCGAGAACTACTACAACCATCAACAAAAACGTACAAGTATTTATAAATAGTTGTCTATGCAAGATACTAAACATCCATTGACCGGATGCCATCAGCAACAGTCTATTGTGTGAGAGAACAAACCAGCTTGCAGATGAAGAAGAAATTAGGAAAAGACGTTGGATGTGGATAGGAAATACATTGAGGAAATCACAAACTGCATCACGAGGCAAGCGCTAACTTGGAGTTCTGAAGGGAAGTGGAAAAGAGGAAGGTCAAAGAACACATTACGTTGGGAAATAGAAACAGATATGAATAACAACTGGAAAGAACTGGGAAGGATTGCCCAGGACAGGTTTAGATGGAGAGTGCTTGTCGGTGGCCTATGCTCCTCCACGTGGAGTAACAGGCGTAAGTAAGTAAGGAAGTGAGTAATCATTAAGCAATACTATTTATAATTAATTCTGGAGAATAGAAATTGAGTGAAAGGATAGAATGTTGTTGATTTGCCTGCATTTATGTTTATAGAATGTTTCTACTTTTTTATTATTTTATTAGAATGACATTAAAATCATTAATATGGATAATAAAATATTAGAAATTAAAGCTTTAAAAAGAGCTTGGGAAGAAATGGAACCTGGTAGAGCAATAAGAGCTGAATTATCAAGAGCACGTTATCTTGAAGAATATGGTCTAATGAATAAATTGGATAATAAAACTATTGTAGATGATTCAGGATCGACGATCACAATTAAATCTGATGGTTAGTTGTGTGAATCAATCAACTTTTTTTATTGTTAGTTGTGTGTATTGTCATCAAGAAACCTTGTTTAATCAAAGTTTCAACTCAACCATTACTCATAAACTAAGCATGTCTGTAGTCTTGATGGAACTGATTGACCTTGTAGGTTTCAAACTGTACAGAATTCGAACATGTCCATTTGAAATTCACAAACTTTATAAATGTGAGTATGAAAGAGTTCTGACTGATAATTGTCAATATTGTCGAATCTGAATTCCTAGAACATTCAGTCAGCTGTTACCCACAACCTAAAGACGAATGGGGAAGTCACTAGTATTATGAAATAAATTACTAATATATGTATTACGAATACTCAGACATATATTTCTGTGCACGTACTAGGCTGAAGTGATATCATATTGAGATAAGATGGTGGTTGGAAGTAGTCAACAGGAACCCCTTGACCTAGGTTTCGTGCTACTTGGCACTTGTCAGCAATAGGTACCTGTAATCTTGAGTAGACTGATGCTCACTAGCAGATTCGACCCCGTGACACCCAGCTTCATAGTTAGAGACGTAACCACTGAGCTATCTGGGCCTCGACCGACCTCCTGTATGACTGAAATGTATTTACAATTGATTGGTCACTGGGTAGTGATCAATGTCATTTATGTCAGGTGGATTTTAGTGCAGATCGAATCTTATCGATCAAGTTGTATAGTGCACGTTATGTCGAATCACCTAGACTGATGGCCACATTACAAATTGGTCGATAGGATTCAATCTTTACTAAGAAGGACCTGACATACATAACATTGATCATCACCCAATGATCAATTAATTGTAATATTTTGTCTTATTGAACATTAACTAGGAACATCGTAAGACATAGAGTTGATCACAGAAAATTATAAATAGTCATTTGAAAACTTGTAAGAACTTTGAAATAATAATTAACTGAACTGTTAAAATGAAAATGAACCTTCATGAAGCAAATGTATTCACCTCTTCTCTTTTACATCTTGAATCTTCATTTATTCAAACGCTTATTTCTCCCTACTCTTACCAGTGTTTTTATTAGGAAAGTATTTTGTTTGTAATAATATTCACATTGCACTGTAGTTACGACCATGGCATGAAAACTCAATCATTCAATTCCTTGTTAAATTCACATCTGTATCATTTGAAGAAGTAATAATTCAACAATTCCTATTATGACTTTATATCCGGCTAGTTATCATGTGATTTATCCACCAATCAAAATACGACTTATACAATCTTCGCACTGTGCCAAAACCAATGACGTTCGACCGGTATAGGCAGTCTAGCGTCCTTATTGGTCTTATATCCGCCTAGTCCATCCACTTGAGTCCAGAACACCAATATCAGCTTCCTCTATGCAAATCGAATCGAATCATTTGTTTCACACATACTGCGTTTATATATCAATCAAACAGACCGCAACGCACCATAAAATAGGAAATAACATTCATACACAGTAACGCCAAAATGTGACTATGAACGTGGGAGGTAGTAGTTAGTAAACTGAACATAGCTTAAGAACCGTAAATCGTACAATAAAAATATATAGGTTAAAATAAAGCTGTTAACAAGGGGAATATGGATATACACAGTCTAGTTACTGAATATTTATACCATAAGAATATATAAATAATATTAGTCCATTAATAGATCTCAGAAGTTACTGGTGACTTAATCTTCTCTCGGATATAACATAGGGGAGTGGCAACATCTTGATTCCAAACCAATGATTCATATGGGCTCCAATATCCTAAGGAAACAAATGGCATATGAATCAATTGTTGGTAACCAGCTAACATGAGACTGCATTTTCTAAAGTTACTCCACCGTCTTGTGGATTAGATCTTTAGGTTAAAGGCTCTGGTTATGCCTCCCTAAGAAACCCAACTGCTTCAGTTAGGGAACTCGAACATTCGATTTATATCCAATTACTGAATAGTTATATCATAAGAATGTAGATAGATTAGTCAGTTAATTTGTCTCAGACGTACTCGTGATTTATCTTCGCTCGGATATAACAAATCCTACTCACTTTTTTCTCAAAAAGGTTTCATTGTTTTCTTTCAACTTTAAAACATCACTAAATAATTAATCAATACATGGATAACTTATTCTATAACCTGAAGTTAACATGAAGCAAAATCGTAAATCATAGATATGAACAATTGACGAATCTCACAAACGGACGAAACATGCGTTAAATTAGATTTCACTTTGTGATCAATTCATTTTCTTTTGTTTTAATAAAATTCTCCATCTCTCTCTCTCTCTCTTTCTTTCTTTCTTTAGATAATCTAATACAAATTATAAAAGATCATTCTCCATTAGATCAAACTTTATTATTAGATCCATCTAAAATTTATATTTTAAAATTCCCACCAGAATTAAATCGTACACTTTATCCAATTCAATTAATGAATTTAAACAAATTCTATCATCATTTCAATGAGATTGAATGTAAACGTATTGAACAAGTTCAATCTATTATGAATGCTTATTCAATGAATTCATGGTTTATTCTAGAATATTCTTTAAAACAAATTCAATGTTTATCTTATAAAAATTTAAATGAAATTTTAAAATTTAAATATCAATTATTTAATGATTATTTAAAAAATTTAAAATTTAAATATTTAAATTTAAAAAAAAAACAAAATCAATATAAACAAAATTATATTGATTTATTGAAAACAATTCAAGTAAGTATGATTCATCATTGTGATTAATATAATATAACAACTAATTTATGAATGAGCCAATCAAAGGTGTTTAAAAGAGATTTCAAGGTTATGGTGCTAATTTCAGTGCTTAATACGTCATTGGTCCAATCGATAATTCACTGTTCTCTAATTGGTGATATCATTCCATTATTGTCATCAATGAGTTACTATTTCATAACAGATCCAGTTGAACTACATTGGTCATTGCTTGTCACTAGAACTCCAGGATAAACCTCTTGAAGTCAGTCACCAATAAGCATATGTTTATTAGTATCAGAAAAGGTTTTGTGGAGATTAACACTATTGAATGATGAACATCTGTGTGGTCTAGAGGTTAAGTGTTTGCGCGCGAGACTGAAGGCCCTAGGTTTGAATTCCGTGAGCGGGAGTGTGGATGCGCACTACTGAGCGCCACAATAGGATGAAACGGCCTTCCAGTGCTTCCAGGTTTTTAATGGTGGTCTAACATCAATTGGTTCATGAACTCAATCAATGAATTAATAATCTCCACTACCCTTATACGGATAGTTAAGCTCATAAAACATTATTTTAGACTTTGGATGAACAGGCTAATTAGACCTTGTAACTTATTCCCTTAACAACCTTGACTGATTGTATATGAGTGTATGTGTGGGCATTGCTTATCTTATTCATCACATGGCTGTAGCTTATTTTTGTGTAACTATAACTATTGATTAAGGCTTGGTTAAATGGAGTTGGATTACACACCTTCTCCACTGTGTGCCATTTCACTTCATTCTCTTCTATTTGTATCGTTCCTCTGAATGTCTGTCCAGATTAACGATTGTATGAAATATACATATTCGAAATCCTTTCTCGTATTGGACTTATTTTAATTCCCTTATTCACTAACGCGAGTTAAGTTGATAATTATCTACGAGGAAAGCCAGGATGTATATTTCGATAACATTTTTAGTGGCTCCAGATCTGACTCCATTTGGAACGCATGATTGATTGCTGTTGAAACATACATGTTGCCAATTGTCGTGTATAATTATCAACTTCATCTACGTTAGTGATTAACGGAATTATATAAGTCAAATACGTGAATGGATTTTGAATATATATATCTATTTTGTACACTCACTGATCTGGGCAGACATTCAGAGCGACGAAGCAAAATGATGAGGTGTGGAGAATGTACAAAAGTCAACTCTATTTAACCAAGCGTTAATCAATATTAATAGTCACACAAAAATAAGCTACAGGCATATGATGAGTCGGATAAGAAGTGTACACACACATATATATACACTCATATAGAAACAGTCAAGGTTGATAAGTAAATAATTAACAAGTTGAAAACGTGACTCAAGAAGAACCGTTAAATTGACCTGTCCAGAGGCTAAAATAAGCTATGTGGGCTTGACATAGGACCAGCCACTACACACTCATGCGATTCAACAGGAGTCAGAACCTGGACCACTAAAGTAAGTTGCTAAGTCATGAGAATTGACTAGATTTGGAAATGTGTATTATTGACAGTGGATTTCAATGGTCAAAAGATATCTTATCATGTGAACTAAATGTTATAAGCTCGATTGTGAGTTGAATGATACTGTCCGAGAATAGAATAGTTATTCAGTGCTGTATAATTTTTGACAGCTCACTGGGTAGTATTAACTTGTAACAAATAAATATCTTTTAAAGTTCGACTGTTTTGTGTGTGTGTGTGACAATCAGATAACTAAACGAACGATCAGATGTATACAAAGGTTAGGTACCTTTGGAAAGATACTAGTTGACAGTCTTAGTGTCAACATTAACACTCAATGCAAGTAAACCTAATCTAGGAGTCCTGCATAGAACAAAATTCACTTTCTAGGTCCCATTGCCAACTATTATATAACATTATTTCAATCTTGCAATTAAATAGAACTATATAAGAAGTTCTTTGAAGGTGTACATACTCTAAAAGAGATTGATCAGTTTGATCCTTAACATAAATATTAACGAGAGAACATAAATACTTACAAATATTATGCGTCAGATAGTTTATCTTTATTGTTTTAACGACGAACCAGCTGAAAAACCACAAAACATCTTATATAAATGGTAGATACAAGCAAATACTGAATCAGATATTCTAGTTGAGTTTGTAGTTCATTCTTAGTCTTTATGTTAACCTATTAAAACATTTGCATTATCATGGTAGCCGGTGATCAACAATAGGTTCATATGCCATTTGTTTCCTTAGGATCCTGGAGCCCATGTACAAAATTGTTTCGGAATCAGGGTTTTCCAACTGCCCTAGGTGGACTCTCCTTGTCCATCAAGCCAGTTAAGGCGTCGGACATTCGCTTTTCATCATCTCAATTTCGTAAACAACAGTGAGTAGGACTTCTCTGACAGTGGCTGTGTACGCGTGACTATGTGAGTGCATTTCGAGAGAGAGAGATGACTATACTCACCCTTGGCCATACCAGGGCATTCAGGGGCAATATTACAGTTAAGCACAAAAATTACCTGACAATTTTAAAAAGACTACGATCATTTATACATACAGATTAGCCTTAATATACTACTGAATTCAATGGTGAGACTATAATTTATGGACAACCTTTAAGAGACGCTAAAATGACCTTGAGAATATTCACTATTTACTAAAGTTAAATGAGAGTTATAAATTAGATTGAGGAATGAGGATTAGCACTTACAGTCGAATGTTTGACTTAGGAACTAGATTTAGTATTTTCATCATGAATTGACATCAGCTATAATATCAAAATGGTATTTGTTATGTCTTTATGCTGGGCTAGTTATCACGTAACCTATTTCCCAACCAAAATATGACTTATTCGCCCGTGTTCTGTACTAAACTAATGAAATTCAACCGGTCTGATCAGCCTAGCGTCCTATTGGTTGGTTGTTCGCCTAACCCGTTCAGCTGAGTCCAGAATGCCAACTACAGCCTCCACTACGTGAATCATTCATTTCAGACATACTGAGTTTATATATCAAACAAACATACTGCAACACACCATAAGATAGGAAATAACATACACAATAAGGTCAAAAATGTGGCTATGAACGTGGGAGGCAGTGGTTAATAAACTGAACATAGCTTAAGAACAATAAAGCATACACTAATAATCTATAGGTTGAAATGAAGCTTATAACAGGGGGAATATGGATATACACAGTCTAGTTACTGAATATCTATAGCATAAGAATATATAAATAATATTAGTCCATTAATAGATCTCAGACGCTACTCGTAATGTAATGTTCACTTGGATATAACAGTATTTAACCAAATCAATGAATGAATTTCATGTCAAAATCCAAGATTTCCTATTCTTAACTCCAAATGGGTCATCTATAAATTATAGTCTCATCAGTTTTTGTTTTATTAAATATTCTAGATGACGTTTTCTTCAGTAAACTAAATCATTTGGTTAGGGAGATTTCGTCGCTTTTCTGAACGTTATCATCAGTAATGAAATGTTCACATTTCCCCACATATAACTCATAGCTTATTCGTTTAGATCTTGATGTTGATTAGTTTCTAGTTGATTTTCAATTTATCATTATTTACTTTTTTTAATATTTTGATTATATCTCTCATTGACGAGACTCTATGGACGACCTTTGAACGAATCTTGGATGTCCTTCAGAAATATATGTATTCCAAAAAACCCAAAGAATTAAAGTGGTTCGAAGACTAAACATGGTTTGAAAAAGGTTCAGAGGTACTGAAGTAATAGTACATACGATAGAGGAACTCATCCATATGGCTCTATAATTGTCGACCTCTCGAGCCATGATAGGGTCGTAAGAACTATTTTGGCTTCGACCACATAACTTCAATATTGTCAGTGTGTACTCCAGTTGTAGGGTCCACAAATTAACGCTTATAAATAACGACATGATGCACACATCCAATTTTGTGCAGGTATCCGTAGGCATCAGGTACTGAAATTAGCGCCATCACCATCAAATCCTTTAAACGCTTCTAATTGACTCGTCTCATTCTCTCATTTGGTTTGGATATTTGTTGTCCAATAATATGTACTTAAGATTGTGTTATTTTCATTCTTATTTTTTTCTTTTCTTTTTTAATCAATAGTTCGCCACTGATGAAGCACATTATAAATACTACGAAATGTGTATGAATTATAGAAATAATATAATAAAACAATATAAAATTGATAAAGAAACATCATGCAATCAAACAATGATTGAACATGATAATACAGAACCAATTCTAAATCAATTGAAAATGTAAAAAAAAGCACAAGAATTAAATCATCAAGAAGTTCAAAATCTAGTTCAAAAGTCGATCGAATTCGAATCAACGAAGAAATTGAAAGAAAAAAATTAACTCTTTGTTTTACTCTCTTGTTTTTTCTACCTCTCCCCACCTCCCGTCGTCGTCGTCGTCGTTAATAAATTGTTATATCACTGATCGAAATCATGAGTCACTTGGAGCTAGATCACCATGGAAAACCTGGAAACACTGGACGGCCGTTACGTCCTTCTATGGAACACCTCAGTAGCAGTGCGCATCCACGATCCCTCACCCGTGAGGTTCGAACCCATGACCTGTCAGTCTCATGCCAGGCGCTTAACCAACTAGCTTCAATTGACTCATGATTTCAATCAGTGAAATTTCTAAAAATCTCCACAAAACCCCTTCTGATATATTGTTATATGTTTAGAAAATAATATGTATATAATTCGTTAGAGTCTATAACAGAGTAATACCTAATAGTTTGACTGGTCAGTATCGATAAGATATCTCTCCTCGCAAGATTTGAACCCAGGACATATCAGTCCCTGGATTGTGGATACGCAGTGTTAAGGAGTTCCATAATAGGACAAAATGGCTATCCAATGCTTTTATGTTTTCCATGGAGGTTTAGCTTCAATTTACTCATGAATTCAACCATTGATATTACTATAATATCCACAAAGATCCTTTCTTATATAAATATTTTTTATTTACATGATCTAATTCTATCACTTAGTGTGAATGTCATAGTTTTATTTAAGGAAATAGCGCAGAAAGAAAAAATTAGTTGGTACAAAGAAAGATATGAGGCGATTTCAATCTCACAGTTTAAGGGTAGACAGAGTGTGTATACACCCATACCATTGTGATCGGTCGATTCTGAGACATGTCACCCACAATCTCCAACCATTGGTTATGATAGTGACACGGACACCAACCAAGTAGTCTTTATCTACCAACATGGCTCACACCAGAATTTAGTGATTTCAAGGAGTGATGCCAAGTTTTCGTTTGGCCACCCCTAACTTCCTTCCAACCATTCCAAACACTAGTCAACATTGCACGTTGTGGTAATCGGTGTTCATGCATTCGTAACACGTGACCCAACAATCTCAGTTGATGAAGATTCATAACCTCATCAACTGATTCACCATCGTCCCCTAATACCCTGCGTCTAACCTCACTATTATTTACCCGATGATCGCAGCAGATAACAGCAATATTTCTAAGGCATCTGTGGTCGGATACTAGTAGCTTTCGAGTATCTAATATACTTAATGGTCATATTGTCGCTCTTCCTTTCTTGATCTTCCCCCATCTTCTGCTGCCAGACATTATGTTTTTAACTTGCGTCATATACTAATTATATCAATATAAGTAGCACGCATCACAGTACTTTCTTATAATGAGGTGATGCTTAATTGGCTAAACCATTTATATTACTATTATTAAATCGAAATACACTTTCAAAATACTTGATCAGTCTACAATATGAAACCAGAAACTAAATATATCCTGGAGACTGAAGGCCCTGGGTTCGAATGAAGAAGATATTTAACTTCATTGTTTAATTCAATGGAATACTTTGAGTAGAGGTTGATCACCATAAATAATTCTGTATAATTCACATTTTACACAGAGATAATTTAATCAAATTAGGGTGAATGCAATAAAGAGTCTTATTCTGTGAAAGGGTAGACAGAACCACTTTCTAAACAAGATTCATTGTAAACATACCAATACCTCTTCAACATCTACGGATATATATTAAGGAATATTCTGAAACAACAGTGAGGCAAATATAAACAATTTTCATTGTGTGAAGTTTCCCACTATCGATTAGATTTATTGAACTGGGCATGCTTGAATGGAAATGCTGGAATGGTTGACAATTCAAAATGTCGTATAATAATTCGAAATGTAGATCATCATGCAGATAACTTCGTTGAAATAGTTTGATTATGTAGCTTTCGATAAACGACACTTGAGCACCGAAATTTTAAGTGGATCATCGAAATTGAGAACGACGATGAAAGCTGCGTTTTTACTGGTGACGATTGAGTTTGTCACAAATCTATCTTTGATACATACACCAAGCAATAAACCGCTAGAATCGTAAAAGTGTAAATGGTGACTGGTGATTCAAAAATGATTTCTAATTATGTCACGTTATTGTTCATGATAGAAATTCAATTACGACAGCCTGAAGGCACACATTAAGAAATCAAACATGACCAAATTATAAGTGAATAAATTGGACTTCAAAGCTTTTTCAACAAAAAAATATGAAAGAAAACCAAAATGGATTGAAACATAATGCATATCATTTTGACGGATAAACGTATACTGATGAGGTAGTTAATTTTCATATCTAAAAAAAACGAAAGTGTGCCTGTTGTAAATGGTTAAGCAAAACAACTAGTAATGACAAACTACTACTACTACTACTACCACTACTAATACTACTACCACTACTACTACTACTACTACCACTACTACTACTACTAATACTACTACCACTACTAATACTACTACTAATACTACTACTACTACTACAAGTACTAATACTAATTCCACAATTACTACTACTACTACAAGTACTAATCCTAATACCAGTACTACTACTATTACTACCACTACTACTACTACCATAACAACTATTAATTCTACTAAGACTAATACTAATACTACTACCACTTCCACTACTATTACTACGAGTAATACTACTATTAACTGTACTACTACTACTACTACCACTACTACCACTACTACTACTAAAACTACTACTACGACTAATACTACTATTAACTGTACTAATACTACTACTACTACTACCACTACTACTACGACTAATACTACTACTACGACTAACACTACTATTACTACTACTACCAGTACTACTAATACTAACACTACTAACACTAGTACCACTACTACTACTACTACCACAAGTACTACTACTAATACCACTATAACTACTACTACTACCACCATTACTACTACCACAACTACTACTACTACTGCGACTAATACTACTATTAACAATACTACTACTTCTACTACCACTACTACCACTTCTGCTACTGCTACTATTACCACTACTAATACTACTGATACTACTACCACTACTACTACTACTACTACTACTACTACTATTACTACTTATACCACTACTACTACTACTACTACGACTACGACTAATAATACTACTACTATTAACACTAATACTACTACTACCTCTACCACTACTACTACCATTACTACCACTACTACTACTACAAGTACAACTACTAATACCACTATTACTACTACTACTACTACCACTACTACTACCGCTATTACTAGTACTACTACGACTACTACTACTACTATTACGATTAATATTACTACTACCAATACTACTACTACTACTCCTACTACTACTAATACTACTTCTACTACTTGATATACTACTACTAATACCACTATTACTACTACTCCTACAGGTACTACTACTAATACCACTACTACTAATACTACTAACACTACTACTACTAACACTACTACTACTACTACTAAGATTAATATTATTACTACCATTTCCACTACTACTACTACGACTAATACTACTATTACCAGTAATATTACTAGTACTACCACTATTACCAATATTACTACTACTACTACTGCTACGACTTATAATACTACTACTATTAACACTAATACTACTACTACCTCTACTAATACTACTACCATTACTACCACTACTACTACTACAAGAACTACTACTAATACCACTATTACTACTACTACTACTACCACCACTAATACCGCTAATACTAGTACTACTACGACTACTACTACTACTACTACTACTACTACTACTACTACTACTACCACTACTACGACTACTACTACGACTACGACTACTACTACCACTACCATTACTACTACCACTACTACCACTACTACTACTATTACGACTACTACTACCACTACTATCACTACTACTACTACTACTACTACTTCTACTACTAGAAGTACTACTACTAATACCACTATTACTACTACTACTACAAGTACTACTACTAATGCCACTACTACTAATACTACAACCACTATTAATACTAGCACTACCACTACTACTACTACTAAGACTAATATTACTACTGCCATTTCCACTACTACTACAACGACTAATATTACCAGTACTACTTCTTCTACTACCACTACTACTACTAATACTACTACTACCACTACTACTATTACTACTACTACTACTGCCTTCATATGTCAGTATTGAAAATATTCACGAATCGATCTGGAAGATTTCTTATAGGGTCTATAGCGGTGCTACCAAAAATGACGATTCGATCTACCACAAAGTAGCAAATATATATTTATAAAGTGGAGATGAACATGATGTCCGGGATCATCATCATCCTCGTCTACTTGAAATATAAAAGTAACAAACATTATGTTGATTATCATAAAGCTGTCCTTCCAGTTACTTGACTTTTGACAATCACATTACAATTCACTTCATAAGATGATGTTCAACATTACAAACTGTGATCAAATATTGAGATTATTGAGAGAAGATCTGTTGCTCAGAAGGCTGATGTTGTATCTACTGAACTGACTTATTGATTAATTGCACTATAAGGATGATCTCTCCCATGTTCTATGTGCCGAGTGCGTGACTTTTCTATTGGAGTCCAGGCAATTCAACTCCGCCACAGTCATCATTCATCATCACTCATTGTTCATCTGTGTTATTCGGTATAATCATTTCGTTTTGACTGCAGTTATTCACGTTGCTACTGCAAACAATGATATTTCCATACATTTTCCGGTTGAACCATTCCATCACTAAACATCTAAAGATATACTTATAATATAACATTCTCAGTCAAGTAATTTTAGAGTAAATTTGATAAAATTCACACCTGACATGGTCAGTAAACAAACGCTGAATCAAAAGCACGATTTATATGGGGACATAACAGGAGCTAGACTACGGGTACTCAACATAACTGAAGTCACCTGGATCAACTCTTGAAAACCGAACTAATATATCCAGAAGAGGTATATACAGCCTCCATGTTTACCGTGGTCCACAACTGAATTAGCAGACACTTCAAATTCATGTTATAAACCTATTCGTTTTGTGATTATCTCTTTCCTACTCCACATTGATTCTTCTTCTTCGTAATTACCTTGACTACACCACTCCTTTTATTACATATTATGATCACACAACGTTGTTATTATTTTTATCACCAATATTATTAGTAGTATTATTATATTGATAAAAAATGTGGAACTTCAGTACGAGTCATTCCGTTAATTATGAAGTGACCTTCCTAATTCACAAATCACACCATCTCCAAATATTTCCATGGTAACAGATGAGACTGTTCATCATTGTTTATATAGGTCACTATGTTTTCAAAAACTTCTTATCTAAAAATATCAACTAAACTAAATTAATTCAGCGCTACGTGTTATGCAAAATGTTTATTTCAAAGAATTATGATTTCTGATGGTGAAAGTAGAAACTCTTTAGAAGTCAAGAGATCGATATGTGTCAGATGTTGCTCAAATAAGAAGATTGATCATTGTTGAACCTTGAATATATTTGCATCTAAGCTACCAGAATTCCTTGCATTCATTGATATGCGCATGATTTATCATCTTAGGAAATGTGTCACCATTATCAATTCTGAATGATATGTAATAATCACCGTTACAGACTTTATTATTATTATTATTATTACTACTACTACTACTACTACTACTACTACTACTGTGGTGTGAGCTACTTATATTCATATAAGTAGTATATAACGTGCGTTAAAAGAACGTAATGTCCGGCAGCAGAAGATGGCGAAGATCAAGAAAGGAAGAGCAAGAGCACAATGGAATTGTAAGAAAACGCATGTACAATGGAATGGGCGACAATGGATTAGTGTTTGCAACGGGAACAGTACAGTTTGATATGATGGAATGATATTTTGCAAATTGACGATTGACTTTATGGTATTCACATTTTATTGAGATAGTCTGTAATTTTTGTGCTAAATACAGTCGATTGTCCCCACCCGTGTTTCTTGTTCACTACACTACTACTTCTAACAACATCAAAATCTTATAGAACATCAGCAGCAGTACCATGAAAACACTGTGATATATATCAGATTCAAAGAAAAGAAATAAGGCGAATATACATATCTTGACAAAAACAACAGTTACATCAGACAATAATCCGGTTGAAACAAAAAAAACAAATGATTAGTAAGTGAATTTGTTTCCAGACTCCATTTTGAACACACCATTGAATTCACGTGAGATCAAGTTCAAAACCCTCGAGTATGGCCATGAGCATGATACTGTTGAGTTGTTGGTCCAGGTGTTGGCGAAATCACCAACCTCATCGCACATCACCGATGAATAATTGTACCAATTCCTGAGTTTTGCAGTTTCTTCTTGGTCAAATGTATTCAGTCAAAATGTCTACTCAATTTGTAAATCAACATTTTCACCATTCAATTTATTCTTATTATGCTGTTCTTTTAATTGATTGATCATTAGCTAACACTATGTGAATGAGAATCAGGTCATACTACTCCTCATATCTAAATGAGTGAAACTATGTATCGTTGTGAAATAATCAATCAGCCAGACATTTCTCATTTGTGCACTTTTAAATTTCTCACTATTAATCTGGTGAAATGTCAAAAGACTACTTGCGATATATTCTGTACAACGTATAGATTGAAGTTATGATTAAAAGTACAACGACAGTTGAATTAATCTCCTTTGACTAAGGCACGCGTGAAATATCTCAACACATGAACGGAAATTAACGACAAGAATTGAGATATGCTATGGCTTTTGACCAATAATTCATGTTTATACAGGCGAAGATGAAGAGGGTATCCACTTTGTCCGATGCAGTGATTTCCACAATTGACATAATCTATTTTGTAGATGATGTTTGATTATTATTCTTTCGTTATTTCATCTTTTGATTTGCATAGTATTTGTTGTAATTATATTGTTGTTTTTTGTATGCTACGTCTATTCCGAAAGGCTTCAACAATCTCGTTGTCGTTTCACTATGTGGTCCAACTATATTAGAAGATTAAGGTACAAACAATTCTCTATGTGCAAACAGTTCATTGTGATCACATAATGATTATACAAACTGTTGTTGCATCGGATCGTATACTGAAGAAAATGTGACATTGTCATCGATGACTCTTATCTCTAAACGTACATGTTTCCTTCTGACGATTTTCACTTCCAATTTCCCTCATACGCGATTTTATTCACACACTGTTAACATCTGCTGGTACTATTGCTAATGCTGTTGTAATATTAACTGTAACTGTTCTAAAGAAATCGTCATTTTGTTCACTGTTAATAATAATATTAATTCCAAAATCACCGGCAATTGTTATGGCTTATGTATATTAGTCGATTATTGTGCATCAGAAGTTACTTGTGATTTAATCTTCTCTCGGATATAACACACTCCTTCAACAATAATATACCGTCAAACCAGACACAAACCTACATAGTTCATCTTTTAAGTAAATCTGATACCAGCTTCGACATTGACGTTTCGTAAATACAAGACAATGACAGGTCTAGCACAATGATATAACATTGTAGGAAACAAAATGATGAAATACAAGTTTCACTTAAAAGAGCAGGTCAGTTAGGATATATTTTGAACTTGTTTGATTACTGACTAAACATGTCTTTTCCTCTCGATACATTTGACTCATATAAACATTTACGTACCAATATTCCACATTGTAGCAACAGCATGACTTATCAAGCAACACAGTTCAAGGGAGGACCTGACATCATGTCTGATTTTTCAACTAGTCTCCAATCTGGTTGATTCCATGTATTAGTACACTTTAGTTTGATGTGAAGTTGTTGTCGAGTTTCTTTGCTTGACACACACACACTGATATATTTGCCTACAATTAGTGAACACTAACAATCTTTAAAATCTGGTAACATTTAAATAAGCATGTGTGAGTGTGTGTGTGCATGTGTCGATGTTGTCATTATCGTCGTCATCTTTGTTGTTTTGTACTATTCACCATTTTCTCCTTTTATTTGATCTTCTCACTGTTTTTCCCACCTACCGGAATTTTTATATTGTTTGTTTGAAATGGTTGTTGTTTAAAAAGAATCCTCAAATAAGTAGTATCTTTTGTTCCGATCAAATTTATTTTTTCCTTTGATGGATTGTTGTCTTCTCAAATGTCAAGTGAAGGTCTACCGTCGAGCTTATTAGTATGGTTGTAAATTTGCAAGTCAGAGGAGAGGTGAGGAAGATATTTCACTTTTGAGAGCCTCTGTAAGGATTCTTTTGTAAACTACACCATTCGATAAATAGTTTAAATCTATTTTACACAACTAAAGGGTATGACAATATAAGGCAGGCATGAATAAAATGACCAATGTTACATGGGAAAAATGATAATCATTCTCATCTGTGTCTATGGAACTACTTGAAGATGGTGTGATTTGTAAAGAAGCCGAGTCAGTTAATGAAGGTCAGAATAAGTTGTAGTAAGGTTTTTCTCAATATAATTATAATCATTATATTAGTAGTAGTGATATAACCGACGTTGTTGTGAATTCAGTATGTAATAAATGCGGTATAGTCGAGGTAAATACGATGAAGAGGAATCAATGTGAATTGGGAAAGATGAATGGGAAGTTTAAGAAAGATATAAACATAAAAAGAATTTGGATAAGAGATTCTGAATACGAGTTACTACCGAGCTAATTAGGCTCTCTGTGTGAGTGAGATTTGTCATATCAATGTTATGTTCGTTCATTCTTTAGAGTTCAGATAAATCTCGAAATACCTAATGGTCTAGTTTCAGATGGAAAGAGACTTAGATTCTCATCTCACAACCACCGTAAGTTCCCTAAAGTGAAGAGATACATCTTTTTGATCATTGTCAACTAACACGATGCATACGTTTATAGGCTCCTCTTGATTACTTTCAATTACTGAACACTGAACCTTATAATATGCAACGACATGGAAGAGACCATCTTTAAAGATCAACTAATCAATAAGTCGGTTCAAAAGATACAACATCAACCTTCTGAGCACCTGATCTTCTCTCTATAATCTCAATATTTGATCACAGTTTGTAATGTTGAACATCATCTTATCAAGTGAATTGTAATATGATCGTTACAAATCACTTAACTGGAAGAACAGCTTCATGATAATCAAAATAGTGAATGTTACATATACATTTCAACTCAGAATTCACCACTCGTTGAAATACAGTTCATTCTGGGTTCAACTAAGAATTTGTTCTTTGCTTCAATCCCACAGATATAAACATTATTTCATCATGTTGAAGAAAGTAGAAGCAGTTATCGAACTAACTAAACTTACAGTAAAAGTGAGTACAATGAATATTTGAACAAACCAGTCCTAATTGTAAGAGGGTATTTTGTTGCGGGAAGGTAAGGCCATGTGTAATGACTAACATTCAGATTCAGATTCAACCAGTGTATACCTTCCATCAAATGTTTGTCTCAATGTATCTTGATCATAACCAAAACCATCTTTCACCTAGTGAACAGTGATTTTCAACTTATCTGGCAATCAATATGGATTGATAACTTGCCAAACTGCTCCTGGTGAGGTAGATGATGATGAAGAAACTTCTGACATGTATGCTGCACTACCTCACTTAATATTCTGAATGATTTTCCCTAAGAGCATTTTGAATCTGAAGATGAACACGGCATCTTAATAGTGTAGTTGAGGTAATTTGAACATTCGTATGCATTAGACCATGTATTGAATTATGGTGTTTTGATGCACTGTTAGAAGCTACTGATATTTTTATAAGTAGTAAAGAAATCAATCAGTAATGTCCAACAGAACTGACTGAAGCCGGACTTCATGTTCATCTTCATTTTATAATTAAATATTTGCCACTTTGTGGTAGATCGAATCGCCATTTTTGAAAGCATCCTCATCATAAATGCCACCATGAACCTATTAAGAAATCTTCCAGATCGATTCGTGAATCTCTACAATATTGAAGTCTGTCGGCAATTAGAAGCAGATTAATTTCAGTTTAGAATTATTAGAATGAGGAAACTTATATTGTAATGTGACTTTGGTGAAAGATTACTCTCCTAAATCACATTAGCTGCATTACACCAATACTCTTTGAATGATACAATTTTCCGGGAATCGAAGAATCATTCAACATATTGTTGACTAAATCACACTATTAAATGATCAGTGAATAGCAAAATATCACAATATTCAATCTGTGTAGATTTCGATTATTTCAAGACACAAATCAAACTACGTGAATAACACGATGTCGCTTGAACGGAATGATCCTGAGTTCGAGTACGGAGGTAACATCAATTATTGGACGCAGGTACGTCCAGCTGACAAGTCACAAATAAGGTTTTTTTTTTTTTTTTTTTTTTTTTTTTTTTTTTTTTTTTTTTTTTTTTTTTTTTTTTTTTTTTTTTTTCGTGACAACTAGATGAGGACGGACCAAAGTATTGTGTTCGGAATTCGAAATCGGACAGTCTCCAAGTACAAAGGTATCATTAATTTGTACAAACACCACAAACCTGTATATCGTATGCATTGAGGAATAAGATTTGCAAAGACAAATTGCGAATTCTGTCTGATTCATCGTATTGAATAAAACATAACACCACGTTCTTTCATCATTTCTATTTACATCCGATAACATTTTCAAAGTAAAATTGATTACGCCTTCTTCAGTCTCAGTGTAATCAACGTGTTTGTCTAATGAACAAAACATATTTGTGTTGACCTCTTTTTTGTTTATAGAATCAGCTATGATCATACTTTGTTTATCATTGATCACCTCATTGCATCTCATTAGTCAATCAATAATATGGTATTCTCTATTGTGTATCGTGGGTGTCATATGAATGTTGGTTGTTGTTTATTTGGCTGACATCAAAACGGAGTGAAATTCTCATTTTGCATATTATTATTACTACTTTTCTAAAAAGAAGATGAAGTGGAAGCAAATGTTCTGGTTGTCAATTCATAGATGGTCTTGCTCCAGCTATGAATAAACACTGTAACCATTCACCAATTAATTTCAAATGATTGTAGTGGTGGTCGTTTATTCTCAGAAAATCATCCAGTTTCACCTCCGTTATTTATCAATCTGCGAAATGTCCATTATTAAATTCGATTCTTTAAAAGTCGACTAGTTATCACGTCCTGTGTATCATTGTTGAAGGAGGCTGTGGAGAATAATCCTGATTAAATAATTCACAACACGTTCTGTGTATCTTTTTATACCAATCACAGTGACGGATACACTCATCGTTAGCCGATATTCTGAATCAACACATTAGACTATGACCCAAGTGTATGCTTTCATTGAACATTGATTAAGGTTGGATATCATAGATTAGTGGACGTTGAATGGAATCCTATGTGTGGCTGGATTCGTTTAGACATATCAGTTGATGTTGAGATTTTTCTTTATAGCTTGAGACCTAGCAACAGAAGACTGCAGTTAACACGAAACTGCTTTGACTAGACAATTCACATAAATTTTTATTCAAGTCAATCCTGTAGCTCGTCTAAGGTTATTGCCGATCATATATCCAAGTAAATGAGGACGGTTTAATATGAAGTCAGCTTTTCCATAGTTCAGAAAGCAACGTCGCTAAAAATATGCCAAACACAAGAAACAAATTATAGCATACGAACTGTGATTTTTTTTTTTTTTTTTTTTTTTTTTTTTTTTTTTTTTTTTTTTTTTTTTTTTTTTTTTTTTTTTTTTTTTTTTTTTTTTTTTTTTTTTTTTTTTTTTTTTTTTTTTTTTTTTTTTTTTTTTTTTTTTTTTTTTTTTTTTTTTTTTGATCAAGAGGACTATTCAATCATTATGTAAATGAGGAAGTGCAACTTGACAGTGCTCGGCATCAGCAAACCCATTAGGCACAACATAGACAAATGGTTTTGATTCGTTGGAGATGCTCTGATGCCGTTTAAAGATGCACCTAAAGCACTTGTGCGATGCGAATCTCATGAACCCAGAAACACCAAAGCATCCTTCGAAACAAAGAAGGAGGGAATCATTATGAATGCTACTGAATGTTATGCACACAGCAATGATAGCCGCGACAACGACAAAGATCGAGTTTTTGAGGTTGTGCAATCGATCATCGAGAAGTTCTCGGCAAATGACCTGATCATCCTCATTGGAGGCCTGAACGCCAAAGTAGGAATGTATAACACCGGCTTCGAAAATATCATGGGACGACATTGACTGACTGGGAGAAAGAAATGGAAATGGGGAGAGATTTTTATATCTGTGTGCATTCAACAAATTAATTACAGGCATCACAACATCCCCCCACAAATGCATTCACAAAGCTTCACGGCTCTCACCGGATCACACTGCATAGAATCAGACAGATTAAAATAAAAAGAAACAGGGAGAAACCAATCAACAACAGCCGAACAATAACATAAGAAATCAAGGCTCGAGCTGAATAAACGGAAGCAAAATAGCAAGTGAAGAGGAGCTTTACAGCAAACAAGCAAACGAACGTGGAAGACCCAGCAACGAGAGCTCATAAAGCTGTAGCTGCAAGAAACATGAAACAACTATACGAAACGACAAACAAACTGGCAGGAAAATATAGTCAACCAGGGTGACCGTTAAAGGATAAAGTAGTCAAGTCAATCAATGAGATCCAAGATCAGAGGAATAGATGGGTGGAATACTTCAAGCAACTCTTGAATAGACCAGCTTTGTTGAGACCACCAGATATCGAAGCAGCATACACTGACCTTCTTATATATGTATCTCCTGCTAACGAAACAAAGACCTCTGAACAGTGTGCATTTACGAATATGATTTGACTCCGTGGATCGAGAGGTGATGTGACAGTGTCTGTCATTGAAAGGCTCACATCAGAAGTAAATAAACCTCATGAAGGCTCTTTATTCGAACACTACTAGTGGAGTCAGAGCTTATGGCGAACTGCCATCTGATTTTTCAACATCAAGTGGTGTCTGTCAAGGCTGTCCACTTTCTCTATTTTTGTTTAACTTCATCATAGACCTACTGATGGAAATAACGTTCTCGTCGATTGAATTCTCGGGCATTGATCTCCTTCCTAGAGGTCCACTTATCGACTTACATTACGCAGATGATATCGTCCTGTTTGGTGAAATCACTTGTTGATTCCAAACGAAATGAACGAGCAAACGGCGATCGTTCCACTGAGATAAGAGATGTAATCAGCAGTCCGTTTCTATGAATTTAGCTGTAGCTAAAATACAATGTGATCCATATTTATGTCTGTTACCAGTGTTTGGCCAGCTGCAAACTGACCATACAATAATGCAGATCTCTGATACACAGTTGAACAGCATACAACTACAGGTACCTCAGCAAATAAAAAGCCATGAGGATTGGACACAAGAGTTTTATAAATACCACAACAGTGATTGTTTTCACTTGATTTTCCTTAACGGAAGTAGTATTCTTTTATGACTTGAGAATTCTAATCATTTTGTCAGTCACATGAACAGATTATTACGAAGCGAAATATTTTATTCCAACTCAGATTTATATTACACCCACTAGACAGAATAGAGTATAGACACTACCATATGATCTCATTATGAGATGGAATGAGGTGATAATTGACAAACAAAGTATGATCATTAGTGTTTCTATAAACAAACGAGGTCAACACAAATATGTTTGTTAAGAAAATGCACACGTTGTTTACATTGATATTGAAGAAGTAATAAATTTTACTGTGAAAATGTTATCGGATGTAAGAGAAATGATGATAGAACGTGGTGTGATGTTATATTCAATGCGGTGAATTGGACAGAATTCCCGAATTCTTAAATCATATTCCTAAATGCACACAGTTCAGAGGTCTTTGTTTCGTTAGCAGGAGTGACATATATAAGAAGGTCAGTGTGTGCTGCTTCGATCTCTATTGGACTCAACAAAGCTGGTCTATTCAAGAGTTGCTTATCGACTCACAATACGCATATGATATAGTCCTGTTTGGTGAAAGCAGTGATGAAATGCAAATTCTTTTGTTAGCATTGAGCAACAATGCCAGAATGTCTGAAATGAGTTCCGCCCTCTCTAAATGCATGTTGTTGTTTCAGGACTGGCCTGAATCAACACCTGAACTGAGGATAGGGAATGAAGTGGTCGAACGTGTTGACAATTTCACTTATCTTGGAAGTCTGATCAGCCCTAATGGGTTGGTGTCTGACTAAATGTCAGCACAGAATCAGCAACCTCGTTTGCGTTTTGCTAACTTGCGTCACCTATGATGAAGGCGAGATATCCGTGGAGCACCGTCTTCATCGTAAACACAGTACATAAGCATCTCCACCGAATCCCAATGTTAAAATTACTGCAATCTCAACGGATACCCAATCTGACAATATTCTACTGCTGTTTAAAGTTTTGTTTGGAAAAGAATAGTCTCACATATATTCCATCATTCGATGCCAGTATTAACGCTAACACTCCATTTAGAGGAAATCTGAATGATGTTAGACACCTTCCATAACTTCGTAAATTTTCTGGTACATAAGTTTTGTTTTCTTATAATTTGAAAGATACTTCATTTTAATTAACGTACAAATTCTTGGAGGTGTTAGATGCAAACTAAGGTTTGGACTGAAGAATAACTGTCTAGGTGGGTTAGATACGCGCCCTTGCCCGGTTGAAAGCAAAACAATGTGATTGGTTAAAATGATATTTCTGAAATTCATTATACCTAAACAAATATGACCACCCAGCTGTTCAGCCAATAATTGTTCAATGAATCAAATCTAATTTACAATAAATCAGGAAGTGGATAAAGGATGAGCAAAAAATTACCAATCGCAACAAATCAATGTTATTCCATCCTGTCTGGTTGGATCACGAACAGTTTCGTTCAAAAGATACTATTTGATTGCTTTATAACACAGAGTGTTTCGAATTCTGGAGGTGTGCTTCAATTCACAATCAAAAATGCACAAGTCTAGTCAATACAGGCAACATAATCAAAAGTAGGAACAAACCAATATGGGTACTGCCAAGACTTAGTATCAAGTAAACAGAACATAAATGCAGTTCAGCAAGAAACACGAAAACTTAGTGAAGGCGGAAGAAAAATAAAAACTATAATAAAATACAAATATGACCAACTGAAATGGAATCAAAAAGAATAACAAAATGTACAACTAAACGAACAACAATAGGAACAAACTACAAATGTATACATGGAGGGATTTTCACATACACACACACACACTTGCACAAAACTATCAAAATGGATCTCACAGGAGGTATTAGTCCATTCAAAACATCAGTGACAAATGTTGTGTAAACGAATTATTCTTTGTGAAATCAATGTTGGATAAAGAGAAGAGTTCAGAGCAAAAGTAATCAGTTTAGAAACGTTTACTTAAACTGGAGGAATAAAAGCTGTGATACTTTACAAGACTAGTTCTTTCACACTACGAATGATGAACTGAGTGCTCATTATGGAAGCGGTTATTTCATCATTATGAGATATGTTGTCCAGTGTTGGATCCCTGCTAAAATATCACTCAATATATGTAGATGGGTACATCAGTCTGAGAATACTGTAATGATTTGAACAAACTTCGATTGGGGAAGTAACCGTACAACCTTAAACTCGTTGTACTCATAAACCAACTGTTGAATTCTCGGTTAGGTTATTGCCTGTATTGCCCATGTTACATACCTCAAGTACCAATGAAGAGAGTTTGTACGATAAAGAAAATCAGAAATAAAAAGCGAATAATAATGAAGAGCACCTGCTGGTTAATATGATTGTGTAGGGGTTTTTAGAGATGGTGAAATTGTAAGTGAAGCTTATCGCCTCATATCTGGTCTAGAATCATTAATGTCAACTTAATATCCAAGACATTCAATACCAAACACATAAAATGAAACTTCATTTGACTTAATGATGATTTTTTCTCAAGCAGACTACGAAGAGAGTAGTATGCCATTGACCGTGAGATATTTTATGAAAACCATAATGATTGAGATCATCTGGACAAACATCAACACTTTTAAGATCATTGACTACATTATGGGCCACTTCATGAAATGTGGCTGGAGAACAACTTAAACCAAATGGAAGGGAACTATATTTGAATAGACCACAAAGAGTGATAGTCGTTGTCAAATCTGATAAACGTCTATCCAGAAGAATCCGAACAAGGACTTACTTCAAATCAGCTTCACTGCACACTCTAGAACAATGAGCTTGACTAAACATATCTGCAGCATCACCTGTGGTGTGCGTTAGCTTCAACAAATGGGAATTCAACGTTGAGGAATGAATTCTTATCCATTCACAGCACTTAACGCAATCAGCCATGAAATTTTCAATCAAAGCATCGGAATCTTCTTTGAAAGCTATTGAAGGCAGGTTCACTTTGTGACTTTGTAAAGTCAAAGTTTTGTATAAAATAACGAAACTGTATACTGCGTTTGTCAACAATCGAATTATGGAACGAACCAAAAGTGGTATATAATCGCCGTTTTATGTGGAAACAACAACCTTAAGCATCATGATTAGATGTGGATTATTATCATTAAATGCTCCAATCTCATTAAGATTTAATAACGGGGTTTGGAATCCTCATTAACGAAATGAACAGTAGTTTAACATGCCACCATCTGACAATTTCTGTCACATTTCAAGCACTCAGCATCACGGGGAAGAAGTGATGTTTGGGAATGCAGACTACCACAGGACAAATATTTATCATGTCTTTGTTCACCTCATTATATATATTACACTAAAGTTGTTTGTAGGAGCCAGTGGGTATCCAGACTGAGTAGCTTAAGGGATGACGTGACGATGTTTGAAATAAACAATATCGAGTATGAGTAAAGCAGTGACATATCAATTCAGCTAGCTAACGAGTCTCAAACGTGACGAAATGACGAGTGTCATGGATTTCATTGCTGGCCACTAACAAAACTCTGCTTTTATTTTTTGTGACCTTATGGCGATATCGTAGCAGCTCGCACATGATTCACATATAACATGAAAAGACTGAACACTTTTCAGTCCTAAACACTAACGAGAACTAACGAGAACACCTAATGCAAATGACTTTTTGTCGACTAGTTTCTCACACATCCATGAGAATAGGACCGATTATTAGCCAAGTTATGTTTAATCACAGGATCAATCATTGACGCAAACACTTCAGTATGTTTCTTTCAAATCCCTCATCTTATTACCAATGCTACGACAGAACCGTTACTAGTTCATCATTCACTCTACATCTTTTTTCAATCAAACTTGAATATCAGCTAGACCATCTAAAATTAGTTCAAATAACGAAGGATTGAGGTGTTTTGTGAAATATTGATGCCGCAATTCGACAGTTTAGTTTGAAACAATGAACCACGCCAATTTCGAGTGACATTTCTCAGTATTGAGACTTTAATAAAATGGACATTTACAACGGACTCTTGGCTGATTTCAATGGTCACATAATCATGTATACACGATACTGTTAATTGACAAGTGCAATGTTGTAATCTCTTGTGAAATTACCCATGTTTCCATTGAATGAAAACAATGACATAAACACCAAAAAATTATATTCAACCAACAAAGTGACATCAGTCATTACGTCAACAATCATCAATGTGATATGCAGTTCCATGAAACAATCTTCAATGTATTGAAATGATTAACAAAATAGAAAGTGTGTTTCATAAAATACGAAAATGAAAATAACACAGTCCGCTTAATGAAAACAATTGACAAGCTGTTTGTGGGGACTATGGATAAACTCGCTTCCTTCTGTGGAACCATAGCCAAATACCGCAGCCAATGCAAACAATAAGGAAAGATATAACTAATGGTACAACGATGTACACGTATTGAGGTGATTTTCTTTCCCCGATGTCTACAGTTGTATCTGTGGTCATGTTCTGAAATGAACGAAATAGTATAATGATTACAAAAATATCAAATATTTACCAAATGTGATTCAGTGCTTGGATTAGTCTTCAATTCATTTCCTAGATCAGTTTCAGTAGTTGCTAGAGTTGTTGGTTCAGAAATACATGTTCTGTACTTCAACAATGGCACTACGAACTTTTACTCATTATCCGAACATGCTACACAATTTTAAACAGATTACGCTTCATCATTCAAACTGATTTCATCTGTATTCTTCAACAATTCACATGGATATTCGGTTTCAAATAGAACATCGGGAATCACCACACATTCTATGAGCTAAAGAATTAACATCTTTCCACATGGAAATAGAGCATTGCATTCATATGTGCTTCAATATCGTATAAGTTACTTTGAATTATGCACTTAGGGTACAGTAGAAATCACTACTAATTCGAACAATACAAATGTTCTTCCGAAAAAAATGATTGCAATTTGGAATATCGTAATGCTAAGAACAATCTTTGAAGTCTACCAATCGCTTACTTTTTTTTGGCAACCATTAACTTCGAAGACATCAACATGCTCATCATTGCTGGTGGTGCATATATTGGCTGATTTACACCAAATACACGTTGTATCTGGTGTTGCGCCATGACATGCTTCAGGCGAGCTGTGATTTGGGCAATCTTCAGTGAAAGGAAGAAGAAGGTGATTGCATTTCAGGTTATCAAACAAAAGATAAATGAATTACAAATACAAATGTAACTGTAACTCAATGATGGCGATTTCGGAGTTAAATGAGTATTTCATTCTCTGGGCATTTGTCATCACATTGCTCAATCCGAAATTCAATACACTTTCAATGTGATTCACATTTCCTGAAAACATGTTGGAATTAAATAAGATTACGTTGCATGTTGAACGATGAAATTTGTCAGGCGAATGTCACGGATGTCAATGACTGTTAATATTAGAAAAGAAATGTACACGTTAGACGGTCAACGAATCTCGTTCCTGCGTTAGGATTGAAATATTTCATGGGGCTACATTCTACTCTGTGTGTCGTGGGTTAGCACATTGGACTAGTTGGTTCATGAAAATTCGTCGATAATGAATAATATTCTAGACAACGAATATTGAAGTCGATCTGGACATCAGATTATGGAATGATTCTCTCTGTTGTTGAAATATTATTTCAATAGTTTAATACATGATGAACAAAACAATGTTTGTGGTTATTCACTGTACGTATTCAGGAGAAAGGAAACGCTTCCATACTGTGAAAACCCTCAGTGTTTTTGATACTGTACAAATGTTTACTGACTATGATAAATTGAAATTTGAACACGTGATTTTTCTACTCCTTCAGTCTATCGGATGAGTAGGATAAAGTAGAGATTTTGGAAATTGAACTATTGTTTCCCAGGCAATTACAGTTTCATGAAGTGTTTTGTAATGTCAATTCCTCGGTGAAATTCGATATTGCATGTACCAAATGAAAATCAAATAACACTTCCTAGTGAATGCACAATCAACTAACTGACTGATATCATCTCATCCATCGTCTTGTGACATTTTGTTCAAGTAAATTTCATCAAACTGAAAACGTCTGTTGTAGTTCAAAATGTGTCTGTAATCATGTAAATGTTCAACAGTGAGTCGTTGTTTGGTGTAACGTCAATTGAGACTGATGGCTTGATATCATTTAATAACTGTCTGAAATGATACATGAAAGTTCCAATTTTATGAAACGAATGTGATGAATTCAAGTGTGAAAATAGTCAACTCTGATAAAATAAGGTTTGACATACCCCCGAGAACTTCATATTCCACTAGCGTTCCATTTCTGATCCATTCAGAAGGAACATCTGCACTAGGCCCTTGCCAATCTAATGTGATTAATTGTACAGAAGAAGACAGTTAAAATTAAGATTACCAATTAGGATATAACACGTTGTTTGTTCGTTTAAGGGGCAACCAAATAAGAAACTGTTTAATATCTGATTACAGATACAATGACGGTCAGATAACATCCTTATGAAATATGCTCTACATCGCTTAAGGTTCTGAAAGTGACCGATGTTCAACCACTAATGAAAATGATATCGTCAAATTGCTGATTTGTTTCACTAAAGTGTCAGTGCAACATCTACAGAGAAAATATGTTTATCTCGTTACAAATTGTTTCAGAAATAGTCAATATTGAGAGGCTGCAAGTTTGACTGTCTATTAGTGGGTGAGTGAATAAATGAGTAGATATATCGTCTGTCTAGTATCCTCGTTCATATATTCCTGTCTGGATCGTTAAGACTATACAGAGGACTTCTCCAAATATCTAACCGCAAATTCGTGATGAAGACATTCACACATCTTAGTTATTTTATTCAGTATACCAAGTTAGACAAGCGTCAGCTGACGTGGATCTTGAAATTCTTTTGATGGAGCTTAGCACAAAAGGATAAAACAATACGATTCCGATTGAATCACAACAACTCAAATCTGCTTTGCGATATCAACGAGGATGACGGTTGTTCAATTGAGGATACAAATACCTTGGTATCAATTAGAAAGATAAGAAATATTTTCAGGATGAGTTTAGATTATGAATTTTTATTACATGTGACACTTGAATGTTGCTTCAAGATTTCTAAGCACCAAATTGACGTTGAATTTTCAATACACAGTAACATTGGGACAGTGAGTTTGCCTAAATTATTCAGATTCTATTTCACACAATTTTCCTCAGCACTTCAACGACACTTTCATCGCTTTATTGTACATACAGAAAACAACTGAATATTGTAGACTGTAAGAAACACAAATTCGGTCACCATTATAATTACAGAAAATCTCACGTTGACATGGTGATGATCGTGTACAAACAGAAGGCGACATCATGCTAACAGATGATTACTCATGTAAGTCAGTGTAAATTAGAATGCAAATAACATTTGTTACCTTGATCCCAACACCAGATATAAAAACCAATGCCCGATTGAACATCTTCTTCCTTAAGTCCTTGAGGGATCTGAAAAGAAGTAATGCAAGTCTGAGTCAAGATCTGTCAATACACAACCACCTATATCAAAACCAAACAAACATTGAAGCAATATGTCGTCATTCACATTATCTTATTCAAAGACAACTAATTACGCTTACAGTAAGCATACTGATCTCCTCGTTCCCTAAGAAATATACTCCATCTAATTTACAACGATATTCTGACTCACCTCAGTTGACAACTTCAGTGAAGTTAGATGAACGATCTATTTATCATGGAATGAGGCTACACATAGTAAGATGAACATCTACGTCCGTTGGTAGAAGTGTGATTGTTAATAACTGCAATGTCGCTGAACGTGAATTTGTTGTTCTGTTGTGGAATTGTGTTTATGTGCCTACTTATATCAATTGCCGTTCATTTCTCAACAGTATTCATTCCACAATTTGTTCTGATGACCTGAAAAAACAAGACGGATTAAGTTCAACACTCATTGAATTTATAGTCATCCAGTATTTATTGTATTGCAAATCGATCAAGTTCTAATTAGTGACATTCGAGCAAATACAATGTGAGAGGCGATCACGATTTTAACAACATCTCTCTCTCAAAATAGTCCATTATGAACTTTTCTAACAACTGGTCTGTGTAAGTCTGAAAATGACCGTTCACGTACAGAACTCTGACATACACTCATTGTGGTTAATTGGCTCGTAGGTATCAGAATTTGTTTACATATTACATCACTTCTCATTATTTTATAAAAAGTGCTAGAATAAACTGTGTCATGAACGGATTATGAGTAGTTTCATAAAGTCTGTATGCACAATACAAATTGCTGGTATCGGTTTATCCTTTTCAATATATTTCGATGTATTTGACAGTACTGATATGCATGAAGTAATAGAATAATCCATTCATTTGTGCAACTTACGTTCTCATAATAGAAAGATATCTTCCCATTCGAGTGTATCAGGTACATTGCCTTGATTGTATCACCTGCAAAAGAGAAAACTATCGATATTTAAAATTTCAAGGATTAGTGTCGAGCATGTCATTGCTAGATGTGACATTGTATGTGCCTACACACAGAGAGGGATCAGATTTTAGCAGATATTTACTATGTTATCTCAAATGTTTTCGTAATGAAAATGATCTCGTGAATGTTGTGTGAATGAAATAAGCATGTATCCTTCATAATGAATGTCAGATGCTTAGTTTGTTTAGTTTTCATATTCAAACAATAAATCATCTAGTTTCATATTAGATCTGATAGTTGGAGTGGTATTCAAATTGGTGGAATATTTCCTTTATTTCAGCTGATACAATCGACTCTAGGCTTAAGTGACATGAGCTGCTGTTTGTTTGTTTGTTTGTTTGTTTATAATCCGAGTTTTAGAATTATTTAGTTATGTAACACATTGGTATATCACTATATCAAATGACTTTGTCCACATTATGTATTAAAGATGAGAAGTGAATACGCTTAATACGTTCTGTTTTAACGATCTCTTAATTTGAAAGAATAAAAGTTAAGAATGATCGTATAATGAGTGAATATCCAGATGAATGTGATGTATACAGAAATGATTTTCCGATGAACACATATGTACAGACTTGTCATCATGTTCCTTTGAAACATGTCAATGAAGATGAACCACTGCATTCGTTTATCTACAGATGAAATATGATTATGACCTAATGTATTCAAATATGTATGGACAATCGATGGATTCTATGTGTATTTCGCCTTTGATTTCGTAGAATGGTTACACTGCAATACTTTTGCCAGGTTTTATTAAAGACAAATTCAATTGCTCAAACTGAATAGAAAACAGTTGAGTAATAACAATCAATGATGATGATGTAAAGTGTTAATAGTTCACATGGGATCAAACAATCATGGATATGGATACATACTTTTACTATCAATTTTTGTATGACATGACCTTCTGACAGCGAGAAATTCCTCTGAAATAATGAAAGTAAAATAAATTTGTGTTCATGTATCTGTATAATGAATATTGACCTCTTTCAATAAACATACATTTTTAACACAAAATGTGTTTGAACACAAGTTATGATGTTCCTTTTCAAGATTGAAGTGAACCAATCCAACTAAATGAGAGTCTCGATGATCTGCGTTCTGAAATGTTGGGCTTGTAAGCATTTGACTAACTAAACAACCATTAATATCTATTCGACAATAAACACACATAATCATTTTGTGAAATTCTGTCATTCTAATTGAACAGTATTCTCTTAACTGAACTAATGATTGCCCGGAAATGTTACCCCAATGACATTAATTTCGGTAAGTGAATGAAATGAATACCCTTCATCTTGGTATTTTAGGTGTTCCAGTTCAAATCAATCATGTTGTACTAGCACATTATTCGTGATTGTTAGTTGATTGGATGGTTGAGGTGATGCATGAGTTCAAACTTCATGATCAACCGATTATGATCATTAAGAGTGTGTTTAATATCCAATAGTTCAACGACAGTGAATAAGAGGGACTGAATTTTTAAGAACCAAGTAAGTGACAGATAAATTTAGAGGACATCAAATATAAATCGTTGATAGTTCATGTGCTTCAATAATGCAAACTGACTTCTCACACAACATCACTCATTGTTACATCTGTGATCAGCCTGATTCGTTCAATCTATCAAGAAGTGTCGTATTGATGAAATATCAGTTTTATGATAGTTTGAACAGATTGTCGAGTAGATAATTTCCACCTTCGCATTTACATTGTTTGATTTATTATTTATACTCAATCAATTTGTGTCTACTTTGTAGTGAATCACTGTTTTATTTAAGATTTTCCCTTCACAGTAATGAAAACATGTTGTGAACACATTTTTGGGGCATGAGATCACACAAATAAAATAATCACTGTGTACTGACCATCTCTCATGAAACAATCAAGTTAGATGCTGAATTATTTATGCAAAATAAAAATGAGTAGTGTAAAACATAAAACAAAAACACGTCAGTGAAAAATAGAAGAACTTACCCCCATTCAATATCTCAAATTCACACTGAAGATCATCGAGGATGTGATTGAAAACTTCTTTTAAATCTTTTCCCTCACGAAAATGAACTCTATCTGTGTTGTTCAAATGAAAATATGCAATTTGATTGATAATCTATAGTGAATGAATGAAACACTTTGAAATTCACTGGAGACTAGAATGAATTGCATGAACTGTAATTAGTTTACTACAACGGTACAACTTGAACAAGGAAATACATTAGCAGATGTATTGAATGTGAAACAAAAAGTGCCTAAAAATGCTCTATAATAAAAATTCATGGAATTGAAATGTGAGTAAAGAAAACTTGAATTCGAGGAAAAGAATTCTCTTACCAGCAGCATCTATATTGAATGTGCGAAAATCAGCACCGTAAAATGTAAAGGGGAATTTCAGACCTATTTTCTAGAAATATACAAACATATAGATTATCATCTCCGTTGCAAAATGTAGTTAACTCACCTCCCTAACAAACAATTTGTAAAAATTTCCACTAATCATTGGAGGGGATTGATCAAGGCGAATGAACTGGGAATAGTGATAAAAATGAGACTGAATATCTGTAATGCAACTTGACTGATCACTTACATATTTATATGTAGCAGTTTCGAAAATTACTTTTCCTTTACTAAGTAAATCAGAGTTTTCACAAAATTCATGACAGTTGAAAGATTCCGATGTGAGGACAATGACCAAATAGATCGTTACCAACTGACCAAATGAAAATGTAGATCTGAAATGGTTCAAATGAATAGAACAATGTTATCTCATTAGATCAAATTGAAATGGATATAATACAATCATTTGACTTAAGTGTACAGTCATCACTCACATCATTTTCTTGTTTTAGACGTTGGTAGAACGTGTTGAGTCTTATATAGAATTTTTTGGAAGTGTTTGTATGTTTCAGATTGGTTGATTCAGATTGACCATTAGGATGATCAAATTTCATAAAATTCATTTCATAATTATTAACCAATCGTCATAGGAGATGAACTCATGGTTATGCAATATTCTTACACGTATTGAGGTAATATAGTCTGATATTGATCCATAGTTGATTGAAATTCCTGACCCCCCCTTATTGATGAAAACTGTTTTGGATAGGGTTGACAATATTTTAAACTAAGTAATTAGTGCTCATATTTTCATGAACAAACAAACCAACTGTGAGTTGGTTGTCAACGCTGCATAGTTTTGATTTGATTGGTTAAAATTAAAGTAGCACACACTGTTTTCATTAGATGACCAAAATTCACATTTTTATGTTTAAATTTTATTTCAATAAAATGAATTCTTTCACTGGTTGAAATTATGGGTCAATTGAAGCTAGATCACCATGGAAAACCTAGAATAACTTGACTTCCGTTACTCAGTAGTGCGCATCCACGATCCCGCCCACCGCGAGTTCCGTACTCAGGACCTATCAGTCTCGCACGCGAGCGCCTAACCATTAGACCACTGAGTCGGCCAGCATCCAACAGTGTTCATGTCTAACTTCAACCAATCCACGAAGTTGCGCCACCGTCACCATTGTCTTCAGTGAGTTGATATCTGACAACAGACCTGGTCGAACTCCACTGGTAGTGGATTCTCACTAGAACTCAATGAGTGTCTCTTGAAGTCAGTCACTAGTGAGCAAATGATTATAATCAGGAAGGGTTTTGTGCACGCGTCACTGATATTTCCTGGGTTCGAATCTCACGAGGTGCGAGATCTTGGATGTGCACTGCTGAGGAGTCCCAGACTAGGATGAAACAACCGTCCAGTGCTTCCAGGTTTTCCATGGTGGTCTAACTTCAATTGATTCATGATTTGATCGGTGGGATGAATAACTGTCCATATTTTCGTAAACCAATAATCATTTCATTGTAAAACGCCAACACTATTTATGTTTTGATTACATTTGTAAAATAGTAATTCTCGATACTATGAAGGTGAATTGTGCACTTCAAAAAGACGATGATGATGTCGTAGTGGTAGCAGTAGTAGTAGTACTGGTTGTAGTAGTAGTAGTGGTGGTAGTAGTAGCTTAGACGCAACTATACAAGTATCAGTAATGATCAATCTGAACAGATTGTTTACTTTTCACGTAGGACCAGGAGCATATTTCTTGAATCTAAGACTTTTTCTGCACAGTATGCATTACATGAGTTTCATTTATACCATGAACTGTGATGTGTTTTATCTTCTTATTTTGAGCAACATCTGACACATATAGATCTCGTGACTTCTAAATACTTTCTACGTTCACCATGAGAAGTCATAATTCTTTGAAATAAACATTTTGCATAACTCGTAGCGCTGAATTAATTTACTTTAGATGATATTTTTGGATTAGAGGTTTTTGAAAACATAGTTACCTATATAAACAATGATGAACATTCTCATCTGTTACCATGAAAATATTTGGAGATGGTGTGATTTGTGAATTAGGAAGGTCACTGCAATAGTATCGGAATGACTTGTAGTGAGGTTCCACATTTTTTATCAATATAATAATACTACTAATAATAATGGTGATAATAATAATAACAACGTTGTGTGATCATAATATGTAATGAAAGGAGTGGTGTAGTCAAGGTCATAACGAAGAAAACGAATCAGTGTGGATCAGGAAAGAAATAATCACAAAACGAAAAGGTTTATAACATGAATTTGAAGTGTCTGCTGATTCAGTTGTGGAACACGGTAAACATGGAGGCTGGATATACCTCTTTGAGATATATTAGTTCGGCTTTCAGGAGTTGATCCAGATGACTTCAGTTATGTTGAGTACCCGTAGTCTAGCTCCTGTTATATCCCCATATAAATCGTGCTTTTGATTCACGGTTTCTTTACTGACCATGTCAGGTGTGAATTTTATCAAATTTACTCTAAAATTACTTGACTGAGAACGTTATATTATAAGTTTTCTCGAAATACCTAATGGTCTAGTTCCAGATGGAAAGAGACTTTGATTCCAATCTCACAACCACCATAAGTTCCCTAAAGTGAGGAGATACATCTTTTTGATCATTGTCAACTAACACGATGCATTCGTTTATAGGATCCTCTTGATTGCTTTCAGTTACTGAACATTGAACCTTATAATATGCAACGATATGGAAGAGACCATCTTTATAGATCAACTATTCAATAATTCGGTTCAATAGATACAACATCAACCTTCTGAGCAACAGATCTTCTCTCTATAATCTCAATATTTGATCACAGTTTGCAATGTTGAATATGTAGTGACCTACTTTCATCAAGAGAACGCGATGGGTTTAATGGAGACAATCATTATTATAACCAATTGTACCAGTGATGGTTTTACTGTGCTCGTTTGTTTAGCTGTGCTAAAGACAGCCATATTACTGCTCCATAATCCTTCGATTGATTGATATATTGTACGAGTTGGGTTACGCTCAGTAACCACGCTTGTACTCCTTTGGAACGATCTCGGTATGCTTCCGATAAAACGAGATCGCCAACAAAAACATCTCGACTACAGCCATCAACTGCCTTCTGATATTTGGCTTACATGGGATTTTATCGGTTAACTGGCACGTAGTCTTCTTGTAGTGGTGTTCATAATCAACCACGACTCGACACCACACTACAAATATCATCTTATCAAGTGAATTGAAATGCGATCGTCAGAAATCAAGTAACTGGAAGGACAGCTTCATGATGATCAACATAATGAATGTTACATTTATATTTCAAGTTGATGATGATGATGATGATGATGATGATGATGATGATGATGATGATGATGATGATGATGATGATGATGATGATGATGATGATGATGATGATGATGATGATGATGATGATGATGATGATGATGATGATGATGATGATGATGATGATGATGATGATGATGATGATGATGATGATGATGATGATGATGATGATGATGATGATGATGATGATGATGATGATGATGATGATGATGATGATGATGATGATGATGATGATGATGATGATGATGATGATGATGATGATGATGATGATGATGATGATGATGATGATGATGATGATGATGATGATGATGATGATGATGATGATGATGATGATGATGATGATGATGATGATGATGATGATGATGATGATGATGATGATGATGATGATGATGATGATGATGATGATGATGATGATGATGATGATGATGATGATGATGATGATGATGATGATGATGATGATGATGATGATGATGATGATGATGATGATGATGATGATGATGATGATGATGATGATGATGATGATGATGATGATGATGATGATGATGATGATGATGATGATGATGATGATGATGATGATGATGATGATGATGATGATGATGATGATGATGATGATGATGATGATGATGATGATGATGATGATGATGATGATGATGATGATGATGATGATGATGATGATGATGATGATGATGATGATGATGATGATGATGATGATGATGATGATGATGATGATGATGATGATGATGATGATGATGATGATGATGATGATGATGATGATGATGATGATGATGATGATGATGATGATGATGATGATGATGATGATGATGATGATGATGATGATGATGATGATGATGATGATGATGATGATGATGATGATGATGATGATGATGATGATGATGATGATGATGATGATGATGATGATGATGATGATGATGATGATGATGATGATGATGATGATGATGATGATGATGATGATGATGATGATGATGATGATGATGATGATGATGATGATGATGATGATGATGATGATGATGATGATGATGATGATGATGATGATGATGATGATGATGATGATGATGATGATGATGATGATGATGATGATGATGATGATGATGATGATGATGATGATGATGATGATGATGATGATGATGATGATGATGATGATGATGATGATGATGATGATGATGATGATGATGATGATGATGATGATGATGATGATGATGATGATGATGATGATGATGATGATGATGATGATGATGATGATGATGATGATGATAATGATGATGATGATCCCTTACATGATGTTTATCTCCACTTTATAAATATATATTTGCTACTTTTTCGTAGATCGAATCGTCTTTTTTGATAGCACCCTGATCATGTATGGCGCTATAGACCTTCTAAGAAATCTTCCGGATCAATTCGTGAGTATCTACAATACTGAGGTGTGAAGGCAGTTACGACCAGATTAATTTCAATTCAGAACTGTTAAGGAAAGCAAACTTACAGAATCTAAATCACATGAGCTGAATAACACCAATGTATTGTGAAAGGCTGAGTGAACAATAGCATGTAAAGAAGAGCTGTGATTGATTACCGAATCGTAGCGAAATATAGATTGTTGTATATTTATCAGAATTTCCCGAGCTAGCATAAGTCCACAATGGGAAAAACGAGTAACGTGGAATGAAAAATCATACAGCTGTGGTGTATACTACTTTTGTCTGTCGACATAAGTAGTTTGTAACACCGATCGGAAGTGGAAAACCAGACAGCAGAATGTTAAGAAGATCAAGTCGAAGGGAATATAAGGGAGAAACGAGAGTGTGGACTGGAAGAATCATGCAAAATGTGATGGACAAATGATGGATTCGTTTAGACATATCAGTTGATGTTGAAATTTTTCTTTATAGCTTGAGACCTAGCAACAGAAAACTGCAGTTAACACGAAACTGCTTTGACTAGACAATTCACGTAAATTCTTATTCAAGTCATTCCTGTAGCTCGTCCAAGGTTTTTGCTGATCATATATCCAAGTAAATGAGGACGGTTTAATATGAAGTCAGCATTTCCATAATTCAGAATGCAACTTCGCTAAAAATATGCCAAACACAAGAAACAAATTATAGCATACGAACTCTGACCGAGAATTTAAAGGATTTTCTTGCACCACAAATTTGATGGTGCATGGCTTGGTCGAGATTATTCCGACGTCACAAGACCAACTCCCTTCTAGTAACCAGAACAACACTTATTAATCTAGATACATGGAATGTCCGGACAATTTGTGAGATCAAGAGGACCATTCAACCATTATGTAAATGAGGAAGTGCAACTTGACAGTTATTATTATTATTATTATTATTATTATTATTATTAATGGCTTTATTCAATATTATCTTATTGGTACAATATAGAATTCTCGATATCAGCAAAAAACATTGGACACAACATAGACAAATGGTTTGAATTCGGTGGAGATTCTAATGTACTGTGTTTACGATGAAGAAATACCAAAGCATCCTTCGAAACAAAGAAGGAGGGAATCATAATGAATGCTACTAAATGTTATGCACACAGCAATGATAGCCACGACAACGACAAAGAACGAGTTTTCGAGGTTGCGCAATCGATCATGGAGAAGTTCTCGGAAAAAGACGTGATCATCCTCATTGGAGGCCTGAACGCCAAAGTAGGAATGTATAACAACGGCTTCGAAAATATCATGGGACGACATTGACTGACTGGGAGAAAGAATTGAAAATAGACAGAGATCTGTATATCTATGTGGATTCAAAAATTAATTATAGGCATCACAACATCCCCCACAAATGCATTCACAATGCTACACGGCTCTCACCGGATCACACTGCATAGAATCAGACAGATCAAGATAAATAGAAACAGGGAGAAACCAATCAACAACAGCCAGACAATAACATAAGAAATCAAGGCTCGAGCTGAATAAACGGAAGGAGAATAGCAAGTGAAGAGGAGCATTACAGCCAACAAGCAAACGTACGTGGAAGACCCAGCAACGAGAGCTCATAAAGCTGTAGCTGCAAGAAACATGAAACAACTATACGAAACGACAAACAAACTGGCAGGAAAATATCGTAAACCAGGGTGACCTTTAAAGGACAAAGTAGTCAAATCAACCAATGAGATTCAAGATCAGAGGAATAGATGGGTGGAATACTTAAAGGAACTCTTGAATAGACCAGCTTTGTTGAGTTCAATAGAGATCAAAGCAGCACACACTGACCTTCTTACATATGTCACTCTCGCTAATGAAACAAAGACCTCTGAACTGTGTGCATTTACGAATATGATTTAAGAATTCGGGAATTCTGTCCAATTCACCGCATTGAATATAACACCACACCACGTTCTATCATCATTTCTCTTACATCCGATAACATTTTCACAGTAAATTCATTACTTCTTTATTATCAATGTAAACAACGTGTGCACTTTCTTAACAAACATATTTGTGTTGACCTCGTTTGTTTATAGAAACACTAATGATCATACTTTGTTGTCAATTATCACCTCATTCCATCTCATAATGAGATCATATGGTAGTGTCTATACTCTATTCTGTCTAGTGGGTGTAATATAAATCTGAGTTGGAATAAAATATTTCGCTTCGTAATAATCTGTTCATGTGACTGTCAAAATGTTTAGAATTCTCATGTTATAGAAGATTACTAGTTCCCTTAAGGAGAATCAAGTGAAAAGAATCACTGTTGTGGTATTTATAAAACTCTTGTGTCCAATCCTCATAGCCTTTCATTCGCTGGGGTGTTAATGAAGAAAAACTATCATCAGTACTCATTCATTTATATGTTACACTCCAGTCCTTAGGAAATTGATCCATTTCACAGACAATGAAATGAAAATGTCTTTCAGGTCACTTGTGATTGCCATCGGTTGATATTCGCCTTGGACTACTTCTGATTAACTCTCCATATCAACATATCCCTTATTCATTATAGTTATCTAATTATGAAAATATGTCACTAAATTTTTATGTAACTACTATATAATTTCCATACACAAGCTTTCAGGAGTATTGCACAACTTTCCTAATTGGTTCGATATTCACTAAATATGATGTGTATGGATTTATCATTTATTTATGTCAAACGGTAGGTGCCAATCGGTAGGGGACCGTGATTATCCAACTACTTATAATATGTAGAACTTGACAGTATGACATATCTGTAATCTTGAAGGGATTGTAGTTCTCTGAGTACATTGAACCCATATTACCTAATATCAGTCAAAGAACCTCATATTGAGTTACTAGGATTGAAAGTGATCTCCAGTAATATTCAGATACTAGTATTTGATCATAGGTGTCTGGTTCGATTGAGTAAGTAATCCAGTTGTTAGGAAACGGGTACTAGGTAAGGATGGCAAATCAATTGATGGATTATTGAAACGTCATCAGTTGAGATCACTGAGACATGTGTTACTTATGCCCAAACACCGACCGCCCCGACGTGTGATGTTTTATGGTGTAGGATTAGGGGCGGCCAGACGAAAATATACCACAAATCCATGAAGTCACTAACAAAAGAACTGAGTCATTGTGATGGATGTAGACTGCCTTGTTAAGATCCGCTAGACGATAGCAACCGATGGTTATAGACCCTGAATGAAATAGCTGAAAATCGTTTGCAATGGCTCAGGTGCATCCATTCCTTGTGTTCTCCCAAATTCTAATCTTCTGAATTATTCATGTCCCTCTATTTTTTCTCCTTGAAATTTATTTCACTGGATTATAATCCTTGAATTACATTTTCAAACCCTAAGGTTTCTGATTACTGCTTATACTTTTTCTAACTCTACCTCTATGGGATTTGAATGGACAATTGTATCTGTGTGCCGATGTGGTATGTCAAATAATGTAAGTGCGAAATTCTACTTTGTTACTGACTGACTGAACAGTAACTATAGTAAAGTTTGTCTAATCACATTCCGAGTTTATTCCTTTGGGTTAAGAAGCTCTTGGCTCACGTAGAATCTACCACATTATCCAATAATATCGATTTAGTCTACACTTATGAATATCTAAATAAATCAATAAATCTTTCCAGAAACATTCTACAATTAACATTAAAAATAAAAGGTCAACTAGACAGGAAACGGGGTCAGGGGAAATAAGGCTAATAATAATGAGAGTAATAATAATAATGTGAACACAATTCGAAGCCTAATCACTCTGGATAATAAGTCGACATCACCAGGGTAGGTTTAAGGTAAGAACAAACTGTTTTTGAACACACAAAGGGGGTTTGAGTTTTCGTATGGCTTAGGCTTCAATAAACCTTCGTATACGCCCTCTTACATTTTTATACAACACTACAAAAGCTGTATTTAGATCAATCTTGTGACCTGTTTCAATTATATGTTTAGCAATAGAGGATGAAGGATGTTTATCCTCTCCTCTTATTGGGTCACTTGATTGTATTTGTATCTGAAGCCATTTTGGGTACGTGTTCACTCACCCTAATGTTGAGATCACGATTACTCTTCCCTATATGTGTGACCACACACTTAAATTGGTAAACACAGTGGGATGTGACGCAATCGTTTTCATGTACTTTAGGTTTCGAACGAAGCATGCACCTTGTTCTTTCTTTGATGATGACCTTTGCTGCGCAATACGTTTTATTGATGACTGATTTGAGTCTTTGTTTCAATAAAAGGCTATTTGAATCACCTCTTAAAAGAAGACTCCCTGCACATACTATTAAGAGGTTAGATGGACTTGTCAACCTTAAATGTAAAATTGTTTCGGAACGCGTGAAACTTACCATCTATAAATCTTGTTTGTCGAGTCACATATTCCCAAATCAACTATACAAGAATTTACGCTCAAGTAAATTTCAAATCTTATTCGATTGTCGAAATCATATGTAGATAAGTGCCAAGACAAACTGATCAATTTCATTGAATAACACACTCAAGCATTGCCTATATTAAATGAAATATCTATAGTCTGCCAAATTAAATTCACCAACTATTGCAGTAACATCATTTTGAAAACGAAAGAAAGGATCAGTGAAAAGCTCGAAAAATCTTGTATTATTACCAATCAAGTTAATTTATTCCCAGTAAATCGTGAAAAGTATGTCACTCATTTATCTTCCATTGTATTATCTACTAATGAAAAGGAAGCACTTTCTCGTGGCTTTAATTTCTCGGTCCCTATAACGCAAATGTCTGAATTGGAAATAAATGCCCAATTTGAAAATCTATATGATCAACTGAGTACTGTAACCCCTACGTCTTTAACTAATCGAAGCTGGTGTAAAGCTAAACTAGTGGATATAGCACACGAATTTCATGATGCTGGACCGAAGCAGAGAAGCACATTAACTTCTCAGCATTTTAAATCATTAAAAGAACTACGAACAAACTCTGATATTGTCTTGTTAAAACCTGATAAACGATCTGGCGTAGTTATCATGAATAAATGTGAATATAAAAGTAAGATATTATCCATCCTTAGTGATGAAAGTGAGTTTATGCATGATGTTGAATTTGGAGGTATTAGCAAACTAGAAGAAAAAGTAAATTCCAACGTAGAAAAATTGCTACACATGAATATTATTAATAAAGAGGAGTTTAACTTTCTAAAGTCTATGGGTTATCAATACCCTCACTTATATGGATTACCTAAAATCCACAAAGCTAATGTTCCTTTACGTCCAACTCTATCAATGTGCATATCACCTACACATAATCTAGTTAAATGGCTAACAAGGTTGTAGGACTCTATTGGAAGACATCTATGTAAGTATTCTCTAAAGGATTCTTTTGAACTGGTTGCTCATTTAGGTGATATTAATATCAAAGATTGTTTTCACTTGATTTTCCTTAAGGGCAGTAGTATTCTTTTATGACTTGAGAATTCTAATCATTTTGTCAGTCACATGAACAGATTATTACGAAGCGAAATATTTTATTCCAACTCAGATTTATATTACACCCACTAGACAGAATAGAGTATAGACAATACCATATGATCTCATTATGAGATGGAATGAGGTGATCAATGATAAACAAAGTATGATCATTAGTGTTTCTATAAACAAACGAGGTCAACACAAATATGTTTGTTAAGAAAGTGCACACGTTGTTTACATTGATATTGAAGAAGTAATGAATTCTACTGTGAAAATGTTATCGGATGTAAGAGAAATGATGATAGAACTTGGTGTGTTGTTATATTCAATGCGGTGAATTGGACAGAATTCCCGAATTCTTAAATCATATTCGTAAATGCACACAGTTCAGAGGTCTTTGTTTCGTTAGCAGGAGTGACATATATAAGAAGGTCAGTGTGTGCTGCTTCGATCTCTATTGGACTCAACAAAGCTGGTCTATTCAAGAGTTGCTTATCGACTCTTAATGACCGCCCTCTCTAAATGCAAGTTGTTGTTTCAGGACTGGCCTGAATCAACACCTGAACTGAGGATAGGGAATGAAGTAGTCGAACGTGTTGACAATTTCACTTATCTTGGAAGTCTGATCAGCCCTATTGGGTTGGTGTCTGACTAAATGTCAGCACAGAATCAGCAACCTCGTTTGCCTTTTGCTAACTTGCGTCACCTATGATGAAGGCGAGATATCCGTGGAGCACCGTCTTCATCGTAAACACAGTACATTAGCATCTCCACCGAATCCCAATGTTAAAATTACTGCAATCTCAACGGATACCCAATCTGACAATATTCTACTGCTGTTTAAAGTTTTGTTTGGAAAAGAATAGACTCACATATATTCCATCATTCGATGCCAGTATGAACGCTAACACTCGATTTAGAGAAAATCTGAATGATGTTAGAATCCTTTCATAACTTCGTAAATTTTCTGATACATAAGTTTTGTTTTATTATAGTTTGAAAGGTACTTCATTTTAATTAACGTACAAATTCTTGGAGGTGTTAGATGCAAACTAAGGTTTGGACTGAAGAATAACTGTCTAGGTGGGTTAGATACGCGCCCTTGCCCGGTTGAAAGCAAAACAATGTGATTGGTTGAAATGATATTTCTGAAATTCATCATACCTAAACAAATATGACCACCCAGCTATTCAGCCAATAATTGTTCAATGAATCAAATCTAATTTACAATAAATAAGGAAGTGGATAAAGGATGCCCAAAAAATTACCAATCGCAACAAATCAATGTTATTCCATCCTGTCTGGTTGGATCACGCACAGTTTCGTTCAAAAGATACTATTTGATTGCTTTATAACACAGAGTGTTTCGAATTCTGGAGGTGTGCTTCAATTCACAATCAAAAATGCAAAATTCTAGTCAATACAAGCAACATAATCAAAAGTAGGAACAAACCAATATGGCTGCTGCCAAGACTTAGTATCAAGTAAAGACAACATAAATGCAGTTCAGCAAGAAACACAGAAACTTAGTGAAGGCGGAAGAAAAATAAAAACTATAATAAAATACAAATATGACCAACTGAAATGGAATCAAAAAGAATAACAAAATGTACAACTAAACGAACAACAATAGGAACAAACTACAAATGTATACATGGAGGGATTTTCACATACACACACACACACGCACAAAACCATCAAAATGGATCTTTCAGGAGGTATTACTCCATTCAAAACATCAGTGACAAATGTTGTGTAAACGAATTATTCTTTGTGAAATCAATGTTGGATAAAGAGAAGAGTTCAGAGCAAAAGTAATCAGTTTAGAAACGTTTACTTAAACTGGAGGAATAAAAGCTGTGATACTTTACAAGACTAGTTCTTTCACACTACGAATGATGAACTGAGTGCTCATTATGGAAGCGGTTATTTCATCATTATGAGATATGTTGTCCAGTGTTGGATCCCTGCTAAAATATCACTCAATATATGTAGATGGGTAAATCAGTCTGAGAATACTGTAATGATTTGAACAAACTTCGATTGGGGAAGTAACCGTACAACCTTAAACTCGTTGTACTCATAAACCAACTTTGAATTCTCGTTAGGTTATTGCCTGTATTGCCCATGTTACATACCTCAAGTACCAATGAAGAGAGTTTGTACGATAAAGAAATCAGAAATAAAAAGCGAATAATAATGAAGAGCGCCTGCTGGTTAATATGATTGTGTAGGGGTTTTTAGAGATGGTTAAATTGTAAGTGAAGCCTATCGCCTCATATCGTCTGGAATCATAAATGTCAGCTTAATATCTAAGACATTCAATACCAAACACATAAAATGGAACTTCATTTGACTTAACGATGATTTTTTCTCAAGCAGACTACGAAGAGTGTAGTATGCCACTGACCGTGAGATATTTTATGAAAACCATAATGAGTGAGATCATCTGGACAAACATCAACACTTTTAATATCATTGACTATATTATGGGCTACTTCATGAAATGTGGCTGGAGAACAACTTAAACCAAATGGAAGGGAATTATATTTGAACGGACCACGAAGAGTGATATTCGTTGTCAAATCTGATTAACGTCTATCCAGAAGAATCCGAACAAGGACTTACTCAAATCAGCTTCACTGCACACTCTAGAACAATGAGCTTGACTAAAACATATCTGCAGCACACTTGTGGCAAAGCACGATTTATATGGGGACATAACAGGAGCTAGACTACGGGTACTCAACATAACTGAAGTTATCTAGATCAACTCTTGAAAACCGAACTAATATATCCAGAAGAGGTATATACAGCCTCCATGTTTACCGTGGTCCACAACTGAATCAGCAGACACTTGAAATTCATGTTATAAACCTATTCGTTTTGTGATTATCTCTTTCCTAATCCACATCGATTCTTTTTCTTCGTAATTACCTTGACTACACCACTCCTTTTATTACATATTATGATCACACAATGTTGTTATTATTTTTATCACCAATATTATTAGTAGTATTATTATATTGATAAAAAATGTGGAACTTCACTACGAGTCATTCCGTTAATTATGAAGTGACCTTCCTAATTCACAAATCACACCATCTCCAAATATTTCCATGGTAACAGTTTAGGCTGTTCATCATTGTTTATATAGGTCACTATGTTTTTAAAAACTTCTTATCTAAAAATATCAACTAAACTAAATTAATTCAGCGCTACGTGTTATGCAAAATGTTTATTTCAAAGAATTATGATTTCTTATGGTGAAAGTAGAAACTCTTTAGAAGTCAAGAGATCTATATGTGTCAGATGTTGCTCAAAATAAGAAAATTGATCATTATTGAACCTTGAATATATTTGCATCTAAGCTACCAGAATTCCTTGCATTCATTGATATGCGCATGATTTATCATCTTAGGAAATGTGTCACCATTATCAATTCTGAATGATATGTAATAATCACCGTTACAGACTTTATTACTACTACTACTACTACTACTACTACTACTACTACTACTACTACTACTACTACTACTACTACTACTACTACTACTACTACTACTACTACTACTACTACTACTACTACTACTACTACTACTACCACTACTATTACTACTATTACTACTACTACTACTACTACTACTACTACTACTACTACTACTACTACTACTACTACTACCACTACTACTACTACTAACAAAACATAAATGATTAATGATAATAACATGACAGTCTACTTATTAGTGGTACAATATTATGTATAATAGAAAACTATTTAAATGTTGATGAATTCACAAAATTACGTAACAACTGTTTAATCAACTACAGACTGAAATAATCAAGGATATCATATTTTAGTTATGATCATCATCTTTTTGAAGTGCACAATTCACTTTCATAGTATCGAGAATTACTGTTTTACAAATGTAATCAATACATGAATTGTGTTGGCGTTTCACAATGAAATGATTATTGATTTACGAAAGTATGGACTGTTATTCATTCCAGTGATTGAAGTCATGAATCAATTGAAGTTAGACCACCATGGAAAACCTCGAAGCACTGGACGGTTGTTTCATCCTGGTCTGAGACTCCTGAGCAGTGCACATCCAAGATGCCGCACCTCGTGAGATTCGAACCCAGGACATATAAGTGTCGCGTGCACAAAACCCTTTCTGATAATAATCATTTGCTCACTAGTGACTGACTTCAAGAGACACTCATGGAGTTCTAGTGAGAAGCCGCTACCAGTGGAGTTCAATCACGTCTGTTGTCAGATATCAACTCACTGAAGACAATGGTGACGGTGGCGCAAATTCGTGGATTGGTTGAAGTTAGACATGAACACTGTTGGACGCCGGCCGGCTCAGTGGTCTAATGGTTAAGCGCTCGCGTGCGAGACTGATAGGTCCTGGGTACGGATGTCGCGGTGGGCGGGATCGTGGATGCGCACTGCTGACTAACGGCCGTCAAGTTATTTTAGGTTTTTCATGGTGATCTAGCTTCAATCGACCCATAATTTCAACCAGTGAAAGAATTCATTTTATTGAAATAAAATTTAAACATAAAAATGTGAATTTTGGTCATCTAATGAAATCAGTGTGTGCCACTTTAATTTCAACCAATCAAATCAAAACTATGCAGCGTTGACAACCAACTCACAGTTGGTTTGTTTGTTCATGAAAATATGAACACTAATTACTTAGTTTAAAATATTGTCAACCCTATCCAAAACAGTTTTCTTCAATAAGGGGGGTCAGGAATTTCAATCAACTATGGATCAATATCAGACTATATTACCTCAATACGTGTAAGAATATTGCATAACCATGAGTTCATCTCCTATGACGATTGGTTAATAATTATGAAATGAATTTATGAAATGTGATCATCCTAATGGTCAATCTGAATCAACCAATCTGAAACATACAAACACTTTCAAAAAATTCTATATAAGACTCAACACGTTCTACCAACGTCTAAAACAAGAAAATGATGTAAGTGATGACTGTACACTTAAGTCAAATGATTGTATTATATCCATTTCAATTTGATCTAATGAGATAACATTGTTCTATTCATTTGAACCATTTCAGATCTACATTTTCATTTGGTCAGTTGGTAACGATCTATTTGGTCATTGTCCTCACATCGGAATCTTTCAACTGTCATGAATTTTGTGAAAAATCTGATTTACTTAGTAAAGGAAAAGTAATTTTCGAAACTGCTACATATAAATATGTAAGTGATCAGTCAAGTTGCATTACAGATATTCAGTCTCATTTTTATCACTATTCCCAGTTCATTCGCCTTGATCAATCCCCTCCAAAGATTAGTGGAAATTTTGTGAAATTGGTTGATGCGAAGGTGAGTTAACGACATTTTCCAACGGAGATGATAATCTATATGTTTGCATATTTCTAGAAAATAGATCTGAAATTCCCCTTTACATTTTACGGTGCTGATTTTCGCAAATTCGATATAGATGCTGATGGTAAGAGAATTCTTTTCCTCGAATTAAAGTTTTGTTTACTCACATTTCAATTCCATGAATCAATGTCGCTTTCATTACTTCAATAGATCAGTTTTAGGCATTTTTTGTTTCACATTCAATACATCTGCTAATGTATTTCCTTGTTCAAGTTGTACCGTTGTAGTAAACTAATTACAGTTCATGCAATTCATTCTAGTCTCCAGTGAATTTCAAAGTGTTTCATTCATTCACTATAGATTATCAATCAAATTGCATATTTTCATTTGATTAACACAGGTATAATTTATTTTCAAAAAGGAGAAAAGGATTCAAGACAAATTTTCAATTATATCAGGGATGTTGGGTGTGAATTTGAGATATTGGATGGGAGTGAGTTCTTCTATTATTCAGTGACGTGTTTTTGTTTTATGTTTTACATTACTCATTTTTATTTTGCATAAATGATTCAGCATCTAACTTGATTGTTTCATGAGAGCTGGTCAGTACACAGTGATTATTTTATTTGTGTGATCTCATACCCCAAAAATGTGTTCACAACATGTTTTCATTACTGTGAAGCAAAATCTTAAATAAAACAGTGATTCACTTCAAAGTAGACACAAATTGATTGAGTAGAAATAATAAATCAAACAATGTAAATGCGAAGGTGCAAATTATCTACTCGACAATCTGTTCAAACCACCATGAAACTGATATTTCATCAATACGACACTTCTTGATAGATTGGACGAATCTAGCTGATCACAGATGCAACAATCAGTGATGTTGTGTGAGAAGTCAGTTTGGATTATTGACAGAATATCGCAGGATAATTATGTACGTTTATTGTCGAATAGATATTAACGGTTGTTTAGGTAGCCAAAAGCTTACAAGTCAAACATTTCGGAAGTATAATATTTTACTCTGTTGATCAGATTGAAACGTTCATCATATCGGCGAAATAATGATGCAGATCATTGACACTCTCATTTAATTGGATTGGTTCACTTCAATCTTGAAAAGTAACATCATAACTTGTGTTCAAACACATTTTGCTCCTTGAAAAAGGTCAATATTCATCATACAGATAAATGAACACAAATTTATTTTACTTTCATTGTTTCAGAGGAATCCTTCGCTGTCAAAATGTCTTGTCCTACAAACATTGATAATAAAGGTATGTATCCATATCCATGATTGTTTGATCACGTATGAACTATGAACACTTTACATCATCATCATTGATTGTTATTACTCAACTGTTTTCTATTCCATTTGAGCAATTGAATTCGTCTTTAAAAAAACCTGACGAAACTATTTAAGTGTAACCATTCCACAAAATCAAAGGCGAAATACACATAGAATCCATCGATTGTCCATACATATTTGAATACATTAGGTCATAATCATATTTCATTTGTAGATAAACGAATACAGTGATTCATCTTCATTGACAGGTTTCAAAGGAACATGATGACAAGTCTGTACATATGTGTTCATCGGAAAATCATTTCTGTATACATCACATTCATCTGGATATTCACTCATTATACGATCATTCTTAACTTTTATTCTTTCAAATTAAGAGATCGTTAAATAGAACGTATTAAGGTATTCACTTCTCATCTTTAATACATAATGTGGACAAAGTCATTTGATCGACTGATATACCAATGTGTTACATAACTAAATACATTCTAAAACTCGGATTATAAACAAACAAACAAACAAACAGCAGCTCATGTCACTTAAGCCTAGAGTCGATTGTATCAGTTGAAATAAAGGAAATATTCCACCAATTTGAATACCACTCCAACTATCAGATCTAATTTGAAACTAGATGATTTATTGTTTGAATATGAAAACTAAACAAACTAAGCATCTGACATTCATTATGAAGGATACATGCTTATTTCATCTACATCATCAACATTCACGAGATTATTTTCATTACGAAAACATTTCAGATAACACAGTAAATATCTGCTAAAATCTGATCCCTCTGTGTGTGTAGGCACATACAATGTCACATCTAGCAATGACATGCTCGACACTAATCCATGAAATTTTAAATATCGATAGTTTTCTTTTTGCAGGTGATACATTCAAGGCAATGTATCTGATACACTCGAATGGGAAGATTTCTTTCTATTATGAGAACGTAAGTTGCACAAATGAATGGATTATTCTGTTATTTCATGCATATCAGTACAGTCAAATACATCGAAATATATTGAAAAGGATAAACCGATACCAGCATTTTGTATTGTGCATACAGACTTTATGAAACTACTCATAATCCGTTCATGACACAGTTTATTCTAGCACTTTTTATAAAATAATGAACAACAGAGAATTGATATAATATGTAACCAAACTCTGATACCTGAGAGCCAATTAACGACAAAGAGTGTATGTCAGAGTTCTGTACGTGAACGGTCATTTTCAGACTTCCACAGACCAGTTGTTAGAAAAGTTCATAATTGACTATTTCGAGAGAGAGAGAGATGTTGTTAAAATCGTGATCGCTTCTCAGATTGTATTTGTTCGGATGTCACTATTTAGAACTTGATCGATTTGTAATACGATAAATACTGGATGACTAGAAATGGCTGGTGCGATGACAAATTTTATGAGTGTTGAACTTAATCCGTCTTGTTTGTTTCGAGGTAATCAGAACAAATTGTGGAATGAATACTGTTGAGAAATGAACGGCAATTGATATAAGTAGGCACATAAACACAATTCCACAACAGAACAACAAATTCACGTTCAGCGACATTGCAGTTATTCACAATCACACTTCTACCAACGGACGTAGATGTTCATCTTACTATGTGTAGCCTCATTCCATGATAAATAGATCGTTCATCTAACTTCACTGAAGTTGTCAACTGAGGTGAGTCAGAATATCGTTGTAAATTAGATGGAGTATATTTCTTAGGGAACGAGGAGATCAGTTTGCTTACTGTAAGCGTAATTAGTTGTCTTTGAATAAGATAATGTGAATAACGACACATTACTTCAATGTTTGGTTTGTTGTGATATAGATGGTTGTGTATTGACAGATCTTGACTCAGACTTCCATTACTTCTTTTCAGGTTCCTAGTGGACTTAAGAAAGACGATGTTCTATCGGGCATTGCTTATTATATCTGTGTGAGAATCAAGGTAACAAATGTTATTTGCATTCTAATTTACACTGACTTACATGAGTAATCATCTGTTAGCATGATGTCGCCTTCTGTTTGTACACGATCATCACCATGTCAACGTGAAGATTTTCTGTAATTTATAATGGTGACCGAATTTGTGTTTCTTACAGTCTACAATATTCAGTTGTTTTCTGTATGTACAATAAAGTGATGAAAGTGTCGTTGAAGTGCTGAGGAAAATTGTGTGATATAGAATCTGAATAATTTAGGCAAACTCACTGTCCCAATGTTACTGTGTATTGAAAATTCAACGTCAATTTGGTGCTTAGAAATCTTGAAGCAACATTCAAGTGTCACATGTAATAAAAATTCATAATCTAAACTCATCCTGAAAATATTTTTATCTTACGAATTGATACCAAAGTATTTGTATCCTCAATTGAACAACCGTCATCCTCGTTGATATCGCAAAGCAGATTTGAGTTGTTGTGATTCAATCGGAATCGTATTGTTTTATCTTTTTGTGCTAAGCTCCATCAAAAAGAACTTCAATGATCCACGTCAGCTGACGCTTGTCTAACTTGGTATATCGAATAAAATAACTAGGATGTGTGAATGTCTTCATCACGAATTGGCGGATAGATATTTGGAGAAGTCCTCTGTATAGTTTTAACGATCCAGACAGGAATATATGAACGAGGATACTAGACAGACGATATATCTACTCATTTATTCACTCACCCACTAATAGACAGTCAAACTTGCAGCCTCTCAATATTGACTATTTCTGAAACAATTTGTAACGAGATAAACATATTTTTTCTGTAGATGTTGCACTGACACTTTAGTGAAACAAATCAGCAATTTGACGATATCATTTTCATTAGTGGTTGAACATCGGTCACTTCCAGAACCTTAAGCGATGTAGAGCATATTTCATAAGGATGTTATTTGACCGTCATTTTATCTGTAATCAGATAATAAACAGTTTCTTATTTTGATTGCCTCTTAAATGAACAAACAACATGTCATATCCAAAATGGTAATCTGAATTTTAACTGTGTTCTTCTGTACATTAGATTGGAAAGGGCCTAGAGCAGATGTTCCTTTTGAATGGATCAGAAATGGAACGCTTGTGGAATATGAAGTTCTCAGGGTTTGTCAAACCTTATTTTATCAGAGTTGACTATTTTCACACTTGAATGCATCACCTTCGTTTCATAAAATTGGAAATTTCATGTATGATTTCACACAGTTATTAAATGATATCAAGCCATCAGTCTCAACTGACGTTACACCAAACAAAAATACTGAGGGTTTTCACAGTATGGAAGCGTTTCCTTTCTCCTGAATACGTACAGTGAATAACCACAAACATTGTTTTGTTCATCATGTATTAAACTATTGAAATAATATTTCAACAACAGAGAGAATCATTCCATAATCTGATGTCCAGATCGACTTCAATATTCGTTGTCTAGAATATTATTCATTATCGACGAATTTTCATGATCCAACTAGTCCAATGTGCTAACTCACGACACACAGAGTAGAATGTAGCCACATAGTTTGAATCTTTCTATCATTGTAGATTGACGGAAATCTCTTCAAGGAAAATCTCAACAATGAATTGAGAACCAATGTCACTCTTCCTCTATTGTTCGATTGAATGAACATAATGGAAAATGAATTTTCTCTCTAAGTACAACTGACGTTCGTGCATCGGCTTCTAAATAGTCAGTTAGAGTGAAATAACAATGTTATTCTCCATTTTGCATATGTAAACATGGTATACACGAAATATTTCAATAGTAAAGTGGAAAGAGATTCGTTGACCGTCTAGCGTGTACATTTCTTTTCTAATATTAACAGTCATTGACATCCGTGACATTCGCCTGACAAATTTCATCGTTCAACATGCAACGTAATCTTATTTAATTCCAACATGTTTTCAGAAAATGTGAATCACATTGAAAGTGTATTGAATTTCGGATTGAGCAATGTGATGACAAATGCTCAGAGAATGAAATACTCATTTAACTCCGAAATCGCCATCATTGAGTTACAGTTACATTTGTATTTGTAATTCATTTATCTTTTGTTTGATAACCTGAAATGCAATCACCTTCTTCTTCCTTTCACTGAAGATTGCCCAAATCACAGCTCGCCTGAAGCATGTCATGGCGCAACACCAGATACAACGTGTATTTGGTGTAAATCAGCCACTATATGCACCACCAGCAATGATGAGCATGTTGATGTCTTCGAAGTTAATGGTTGCCAAAAAAAAGTAAGCGATTGGTAGACTTCAAAGATTGTTCTTAGCATTACGATATTCCAAATTGCAATCATTTGTATTGTTCGAATTAGTAGTGATTTCTAGTGTACCCTAAGTGCATAATTCAAAGTAACTTATACGATATTGAAGCAAATACGAATGCAATGCTCTATTTCCATGTGGAAAGATGTTAATTCTTTAGCTCATAGAATGTGTGGTGATTCCCGATGTTCTATTTGAAACCGTATATCCATGTGAATTGTTGAAGAATACAGATGAAATCAGTTTGAATGATGAAGCGTAATCTGTTGAAAATTGTGTAGCATGTTCGGATAATGAGTGAAAGTTGGTATTCCCATTGTTGAAGTACAGATCAAGTATTTCTGATTCCTTGTTGAGAAATGTGTATTCTGAATGAATTGCTTCAGTAAAGCTCAGTCATAAGTTTGTTGAGTAATGTATGGATTGTGATAAGATGTGACATCCAGGAAAAAAATCTCATCACTCAAACAAAAGTCGTCGGTTAGTTGTTGGATAGTGTAGACTTATAACATTGACTGTTAAATCGGTAGCAGATATTCTAAATCATTATTCGTTGATCACATTGTGTAAATGTAATTTATGTAACTAATTGTTGATTTCACTTCTCTCATCACAATACTGACAATGGTGTATAATGAAGATGAAATATTTGATATTTAATTATATTCCACTGTTTCTTTCTTCTGAAGAGCTCGGTTGTCAAAGTTTCTACTGAACCAACAACTCTAGCAACTACTGAAACTGATCTAGGAAATGAATTGAAGACTAGTCCAAGCACTGAATCACATTTGGTAAATATTTGATATTTTTGTAATCATTATACTATTTCGTTCATTTCAGAACATGACCACAGATACAACAACTGTAGCAACTACTGAAACTGATCTAGGAAATGAATTGAAGACTAGTCCAAGCACTGAATCCAATTGGTAAATATTCGATATTTTTGTAATCATCATATTATTTCGTTCATTTCAGAACATGACCACAGATACAACTGTAGACATCGGGGAAAGAAAATCACCTCAATACGTGTACATCGTTGTACCATTAGTTATATTTTTCCTTATTGTATGCGTTGGCTGCGGTATTTGGCTATGGTTCCACAGAAGGAAGCGAGTTTATCCATAGTCCCCACAAACAGCTTGGCAATTCTTTTCATTAAGTGCATTGTGTTATTTTCATTTTCGTATTTTATGAAATACACTTTCTATTTTGTTAATCATTTCAATACATTGAAGATTGTTTCATGGAACTGCATATCACATTGATGATTGTTGACGTAATGACTGATGTCACTTTTTTGGTTGAATATAATTTTTGGTGTTTATGTCATTGTTTTCATTCAATGGAACATGGGTAATTTCACAAGAGATTACAACATTGCACTTGTCAATTAACAGTATCGTGTATACATGATTATGTGACCATTGAAATCAGCCAAGAGTCCGTTGTAAATGTCCATTTTATTAAAGTCTCAATACTGAGAAATGTCACTCGAAATTGGCGTGGTTCATTGTTTCAAACTAAACTGTCGAATTGCGGCATCAATATTTCACAAAGCACCTCAATCCTTCGTTATTTGAACTAATTTTAGATGGTCTAGCTGATATTCAAGTTTGATTGAAAAAAGATGTAGAGTGAATGATGAACTAGTAACGGTTCTGTCGTAGCATTGGTAATAAGATGAGGGATTTGAAAGAAACATACTGAAGTGTTTGCGTCAATGATTGATCCTGTGATTAAACATAACTTGGCTAATAATCGGTCCTATTCTCATGGATGTGTGAGAAACTAGTCGACAAAAAGTCATTTGCATTAGGTGTTCTCGTTAGTTCTCGTTAGTGTTTAGGACTGAAAAGTGTTCAGTCTTTTCATGTTATATGTGAATCATGTGCGAGCTGCTACGATATCACCATAAGGTCACAAAAAATAAAAGCAGAGTTTTGTTAGTGGCCAGCAATGAAATCCATGACACTCGTCATTTCGTCACGTTTGAGACTCGTTAGCTAGCTGAATCTGCATCACAGAATTGATATGTCACTGCTTTACTCATACTCGATATTGTTTATTTCAAACATCGTCACGTCATCCCTTAAGCTACTCAGTCTGGATACCCACTGGCTCCTACAAACAACTTTAGTGTAATATATATAATGAGGTGAACAAAGACATGATAAATATTTGTCCTGTGGTAGTCTGCATTCCCAAACATCACTTCTTCCCCGTGATGCTGAGTGCTTGAAATGTGACAAAAATTGTTAGATTATGGTGGCATGTTAAACTACTGTTCATTTCGTTAATGATGATTCCAAACCCCGTTATTAAATCTTAATGAGATTGGAGCATTTAATGATAATAATCCACATCTAATCATGATGCTTAAGGTTGCTGTTTCCACATAAAACGGCGATTATATACCACTTTTGGTTCGTTCCATAATTCGATTGTTGACAAACACAGTATACAGTTTCGTTATTTTATACAAAACTTTGACTTTACAAAGTCACAAAGTGAACCTGCCTTCAATAGCTTTCAAAGAAGATTCCGATGCTTTGATTGAAAATTTCATGGCTGATTGCGTTAAGTGCTGTGAATGGATAAGAATTCATTCCTCAACGTTGAATTCCCATTTGTTGAAGCTAACGCACACCACAGGTGATGCTGCAGATATGTTTAGTCAAGCTCATTGTTCTAGAGTGTGCAGTGAAGCTGATTTGAAGTAAGTCCTTGTTCGGATTCTTCTGGATAGACGTTTATCAGATTTGACAACGACTATCACTCTTTGTGGTCTATTCAAATATAGTTCCCTTCCATTTCGTTTATGTTGTTCTCCAGCCACATTTCATGAAGTGGCCCATAATGTAGTCAATGATCTTAAAAGTGTTGATGTTTGTCCAGATGATCTCAATCATTATGGTTTTCATAAAATATCTCACTGTCAATGACATACTACTCTCTTCGTAGTCTGCTTGAGAAAAAATCATCATTAAGTCAAATGAAGTTTCATTTTATGTGTTTGGTATTGAATGTCTTGGATATTAAGTTGACATTAATGATTCTAGACCAGATATGAAGCGATAAGCTTCACTTAAAATTTCACCATCTATAAGAACCCCTACACAATCGTATTAACCAGCAGGTGCTCTTCATTATTATTCGCTTTTTATTTCTGATTTTCTTTATCGTACAAACTCTCTTCATTGGTACTTGAGGTATGTAACATGGGCAATACAGGCAATAACCTAACCGAGAATTCAACAGTTGGTTTATGAGTACAACGAGTTTAAGGTTGTACGGTTACTTCCCCAATCGAAGTTTGTTCAAATCATTACAGTATTCTCAGACTGATGTACCCATCTACATATATTGAGTGATATTTTAGCAGGGATCCAACACTGGACAACATATCTCATAATGATGAAATGACCGCTTCCATAATGAGCACTCAGTTTATCATTCGTAGTGTGAAAGAACTAGTCTTGTAAAGTATCACAGCTTTTATTCCTCCAGTTTAAGTAAACATTTCTAAACTGATTAGTCAGACACCAACCCATTGGGGCTGATCAGACTTCCAAGATAATTGGAATTGTCAACACGTTGGACTATTTTATTCCCTATCCTTAGTTCAGGTGTTGATGCAGCCCAGTCCTGATTCAAAAACTTGCATTTAGAGAAGGCGGAATTATTTCGGACATTCTGGCATTGTTGCTCAGTGCTATCAAAAGACTTTGGATTTCATCAGTGTTTTCACCAAACAGGACTATATCATCTGCGTATTGTAAGTCAAAAAGCGACTCTTGAATAGACCAGCTTCTTGAGTCCAATAGAGATCGAAGCAGCACAAACTGACCATCTTATATATGTCACTCCTGCTAACGAAACAAAGACCTCTGAACTGTGTGCATTTACGAATATGATTTAAGAATTCGGGAATTCTGTCCAATTCACCGCATTGAATATAACAACACACCAAGTTCTATCATCATTTCTCTTACATCCGATAACATTTTCACAGTAGAATTCATTACTTCTTTATTATCAATGTAAACAACGTGTGCATTTTCTTTACAAACATATTTGTGTTGACCTCGTTTCTTTATAGAAACACTAATGATCATACTTTGTTTATCATTGATCACCTCATTCCATCTCATAATGAGATCATATGGTAGTGTCTATACTCTATTGTGTCTAGTGGGTGTAATATAAATCTGAGTTGGAATAAAATATTTCGCTTCGTAATAATCTGTTCATGTGACTGACAGAATGATTAGAATTCTCATGTTATAGAAGATTACTACTTCCCTTAAGGAAAATCAAGTGAAAACAATCACTGTTGTGGTATTTATAAAACTCTTGTAAGTTTCACGCGTTCCGTCTAGCGGATCTTAACAAGGCAGTCTACATTTATTAATATGTCTCAGTAAACTTGTCAGTGACTTCATGAATTCGTGTCATGTTTTGCTTTAGCCGCCTCTAGTTTCCTTCCAAACTAATCCTACACCATAGAACATCACACGTCGGGGCGGTCGGTGTTTGGGCATAAGTAACACATGTCTCAGTGATCTCAACTGATGACGTTTCAATAATCCATCAATTGATTTGCCATCCTTACCTAGTACCGTTTCCTAACAACTGGATTACTTACTCAATCGAACCAGACACCTATGATCAAATACTAGTATTCTGAATATTACTGGAGATTACTTTCAATCCTAGTAACTCAATATGAGGTTCTTTGACTGATAATAGGTAATATGGGTTCAATGTACTCAGAGAACTACAATCCCTTCAAGATTACAGATATGTCATACTGTCAAGTCTACATATTATAAGTAGTTGGATAATCACGGTTCCCTACCGATTGGCCCCTACCATTTGACATAAATAAATGATAAATCCATACACATCATATTTAGTGAATATCGAACCAATTAGGAAAGTTGTGCAATACTCCTGAAAGCTTGTGTATGGAAATTATACTGTAGTTACATAAAAATTTAGTGACATATTTTCATAATTAGATAACTATAATGAATAGGAGATATGTTGATATGGAGAGTTAATCAGAAGTAGTCGAAGGCGAATATCAACCGATGGCAATCACAAGTGACCTGAAAGACATTTTCATTTCATTGTCCGTGAAATGGATCAATTTCCTAAGCATTAGAGTGGTATATATATATATATATATATATTATATATATATATGAATGAGTACTGTTGATAGTTTATCTTGATTAAAAAGCAGCATTTGACTTTGTGGATCGAGAGGTGCTGTGACAGTGTCTGTCATTGAAAGGCACACCTCAGAAGTAAATAAACCTCATGAAGGCTCTTTACTCGAACACTACTAGTGGAGTCAGAGCTTATGGCGAACTGTCATTTGATTTTGCAACATCAATCGGTGTCTGTGATGGTTGTCCACTTTCTCTATTTTTGTTTAATTTCATCATAGACCTACTGATGGAAATAACGCCATGCACACAGTTCAGAGGTCTTTGTTTCGTTAGCAGGAGTGACATATATAAGAAGGTCAGTTTGTGCTGTTTTATTCATCTCTATTGGACTTAACAAAGCTGGTCTATTCAAGAGTTGCTTGTAGCATTACACCCATCTATTCCTCTGATCTTGGATCTCATTGATTGACTTGACTACTTTATCCTTTAACGGTCACCGTGGTTTACGATATTTTCCTGCCAGTTTGTTTGTCGTTTCGTATAGTTGTTTCATGTTTCTTGCAGCTACAGCTTTATGAGCTCTCGTTGCTGGGTCTTCCACGTACGTTTGCTTGTTTGCTGTAAAGCTCCTCTTCACTTGCTATTCTCCTTCCGTTTATTCAGCTCGAGCCTTGATTTCTTATGTTATTGTTCGGCTGTTGTCGATTGGTTTCTCCCTGTTTCTTTTTATTTTGATCTGTCTGATTCTATGCAGTGTGATCCGGTGAGAGCCGTGAAGCTTTGTGAATGCATTTGTGGGGGGATGTTGTGATGCCTGTAATTAATTTGTTGAATGCACACAGATATAAAAATCTCTCCCCATTTCCATTTCTTTCTCCCAGTCAGTCAATGTCGTCCCATGATATTTTCGAAGCCGTTGTTATACATTCCTACTTTGGCGTTCAGGACTCCAATGATGATGATCACTCTTTTTTTCCGAGAACTTCTCCATGATCGATTGCGCAACCTCGAAAACTCGTTCTTTGTCGTTGTCGTGGCTATCATTGCTGTGTGCATAACATTTAGTAGCATTCATTATGATTCCCTCCTTCTTTGTTTCGAAGGATGCTTTGGTGTTTCTTCATCGTAAACACAGTACATTAGCATCTCCAACGAATCCAAACCATTTGTCTATGTTGTGTCCAATGTTTTTGCTGATATCGAGAAACTGTCAAGTTGCACTTCCTCATTTACATAATGATTGAATGGTCCTCTTGGTCTCAAACATTGTCCGGACATCCCATGTATCAAGATTAATTAAGTGTTCTTCTAGTTATTAGAAGGGAGTTGGTCTTGAGACTTCGGAATAATCTCGACTTCACCTTGAAGCATCACAGCTGTGGCGTAAGAACATCCTTTAAATTCCAGGTCACAGTTCGTATGCTATAATTTGTTTATTGTGTTTGGCATATTTTTAGCGAAGTTGCTTTCTGAATTATGGAAATGCTGACTTCATATTAAACCGTCCTCATTTACTTGGATATATGATCGGCAATAATCTTAGACGAGCTACAGGATTGACTTGAATAAAAATTTATGTGAATTGTCTAGTCAAAGCAGTTTCGTGTTAACTGCAGTCTTCTGTTGCTAGGTCTCAAGCTATAAAGAAAAATCTCAACATCAACTGATATGTCTAAACGAATCCAGCCACACATAGGATTCCATTAAACGTCCACTAATCTATGATATCCAACCTTAATTAATGTTCAATGAAAGCATACACTTGGGTCATAGTCTAATGTGTTAATTCAGAATATCGGCTAACGATGAGTGTATCCGTCACAGTGATTGGTATAAAAAGATACACAGAACGTGTTGTGGATTATTTAATCAGGATTATTCTCCACAGTCTCCTTCAACAATGATACACAGGACGTGATAACTAGTCGACTTTTAAAGAATCGAATTTAATAATGGACATTTCACAGATTGATAAATCACGGAGGTGAAACTGGATGATTTTATGAGAATAAACGACCACCACTACAATCATTTGAAATTAATTGGTGAATGGTTACAGTGTTTATTCACAGCTGGAGCAAGACCATCTATGAATTGACAACCAGAACATTTGCTTTCACTTCATCTTCTTTTTAGAAAAGTAGTAATAATAATATGCAAAATGTGAATTTCACTCCGTTTTGATGTCAGCCAAATAAACAACAACCAACATTCATATGACACCCACGATACACAATAGAGAATACCATATTATTGATTGATTAATGAGATGCAATGAGGTGATCAATGATAAACAAAGTATGATCATAGCTGATTCTATAAACAAAAAAGAGGTCAACACAAATATGTTTTGCTCATTAGACAAACACGTTGTTTACACTGAGATTGAAGAAGGCGTAATCAATTTTACCTTGAAAATGTTATCGGATGTAAATAGAAATGATGAAAGAACGTGGTGTTATGTTATATCCAATACGATGAATCAGACAGAATTCGCAATTCGTCTTTGCAAATCTTATTCCTCAATGCATACGATATACAGGTTTGTGGTGTTCGTACAAATTAATGATACCTTTGTACTTGGAGACTGTCCGATTTGGAATTCCGAACACAATACTCTGGTCCGTCCTCATCTAGTTGTCACGCAATATAACTCAATCTTTATCAGGAAAGATGGCTGGTGACTAGCGATGGAATGCATGATGTGCTTTTCTCCTTATTTGTGACTTGTCAGCTGGACGTACCTGCGTCCAATAATTGATGTTCCCTCCGTACTCGAACTCAGGATCATTCCGTTCAAGCGACATCGTGTTATACACGTAGTTTGATTTGTGTCTTGAAATAATCGAAATCTACACAGATTGAATATTGTGATATTTTGCTATTCACTGATCATTTAATAGTGTGATTTAGTCAACAATATGTTGAATGATTCTTCGATTCCCGGAAAATTGTATCATTCAAAGAGTATTGGTGTAATGCAGCTAATGTGATTTAGGAGAGTAATCTTTCACCAAAGTCACATTATTCTATTAGTTTCCTCATTCTAATAATTCTAAACTGAAATTAATCTGCTTCTAATTGCCGACAGACTTCAATATTGTAGAGATTCACGAATCGATCTGGAAGATTTCTTAATAGGTTCATGGTGGCATTTATGATGAGGATGCTTTCAAAAATGGCGATTCGATCTACCACAAAGTGGCAAATATTTAATTATAAAATGAAGATGAACATGAAGTCCGGCTTCAGTCAGTTCTGTTGGACATTACTGATTGATTTCTTTACTACTTATACAAATATCAGTAGTTTCTAACAGTGCATCAAAACACCATAATTCAATACATGGTCTAATGCATACGAATGTTCAAATTACCTCAACTACACTATTAAGATGCCGTGTTCATCTTCAGATTCAAAATGCTCTTAGGGAAAATCATTCAGAATATTAAGTGAGGTAGTGCAGCATACATGTCAGAAGTTTCTTCATCATCATCTACCTCACCAGGAGCAGTTTGGAAAGTTATCAATCCATATTGATTGCCAGATAAGTTGAAAATCACTGTTCACTAGGTGAAAGATGGTTTTGGTTATGATCAAGATACATTGAGACAAACATTTGATGGAAGGTATACACTGGTTGAATCTGAAGAGGAATGTTAGTCATTACACATGGCCTTACCTTCCCGCAACAAAATACCCTCTTACAATTAGGACTGGTTTGTTCAAATATTCATTGTACTCACTTTTACTGTAAGTTTAGTTAGTTCGATAACTGCTTCTACTTTCTTTAACATGATGAAATATTGTTTATATCTGTGGGATTGAAGCAAAGAACAAATTCTTAGTTGAACCCAGAATGAACTGTTTTTCAACGAGTGGTGAATTCTGAGTTGAAATGTATATGTAACATTCACTATTTCGATTATCATGAAGCTGTTCTTCCAGTTAAGTGATTTGTAACGATCATATTACAATTCACTTGATAAGATGATGTTCAACATTACAAACTGTGTTCAAATATTGAGATTATAGAGAGAAGATCAGGTGCTCAGAAGGTTGATGTTGTATCTTTTGAACCGACTTATTGATTAGTTGATCTTTAAAGATGGTTTCTTCCATGTCGTTGCATATTATAAGGTTCAGTGTTCAGTAATTGAAAGTAATCAAGAGGAGCCTATAAACGTATGCATCGTGTTAGTTGACAATGATCAAAAAGATGTATCTCTTCACTTTAGGGAACTTACGGTGGTTGTGAGATGAGAATCTAAGTCTCTTTCCATCTGAAACTAGACTATTAGGTATTTCGAGATTTATCTGAACTCTAAAGAATGAACGAACGTAACATTGATATAACAGATCTCACTCACACAGAGAGCCTAATTAGCTCGGTAGTAACTCGTATTCAGAATCTCTTATCCAAATTCTTTTTATGTTTATATCTTTCTTAAACTTCCCATTCATCTTTCCCAATTCACATTGATTCCTCTTCATCGTATTTACCTCGACTATACCGCATTTATTACATACTGAATTCACAACAACGTCGGTTATATCACTACTACTAATATAATGATTATAATTATATTGAGAAAAACCTTACTACAACTTATTCTGACCTTCATTAACTGACTTGGCTTCTTTACAAATCACACCATCTTCAAGCAGTTCCATAGACACAGATGAGAATGATTATCATTTTTCCCATGTAACATTGGTCATTTTATTCATGCCTGCCTTATATTGTCATACCCTTTAGTTGTGTAAAATAGATTTAAACTATTTATCGAATGGTGTAGTTTACAAAAGAATCCTTACAGAGGCTCTCAAAAGTGAAATATCTTCCTCACCTCTCCTCTGACTTGCAAATTTACAACCATACTAATAAGCTCGACACTAAAGCTTCACTTGACATTTGAGAAGACAACAATCCATCAAAAATCCATCAAAGGAAAAAATAAATTTGATCGGAACAAAAGATACTACTTATTTGAGGATTCTTTTTAAACAACAACCATTTCAAACAAACAATATAAAAATTCCGGTAGGTGGGAAAAACAGTGAGAAGATCAAATAAAAGGAGAAATTGGTGAATAGTACAAAACAACAAAGATGACGACGATAATGACAACATCGACACATGCACACACACACTCACACATGCTTATTTAAATGTTACCAGATTTTAAAGATTGTTAGTGTTTACTAATTGTAGGCAAATATATCAGTGTGTGTGTGTGCTCAAGCAAAGAAACTCGACAACAACTTCACATCAAACTAAAGTGTACTAATACATGGAATCAACCAGATTGGAGACTAGTTGAAAAATCAGACATGATGTCAGGTCCTCCCTTGAACTGTGTTGCTTGATAAGTCATGCTGTTGCTACAATGTGGAATATTGGTACGTAAATGTTTATATGAGTCAAATGTATTGAGAGGAAAAGACATGTTTAGTCAGTAATCAAACAAGTTCAAAATATATCCTAACTGACCTGCTCTTTTAAGTGAAACTTGTATTTCATCATTTTGTTTCCTACAATGTTATATCATTGTGCTAGACCTGTCATTGTCTTGTATTTACGAAACGTCAATGTCGAAGCTGGTATCAGATTTACTTAAAAGATGAACTATGTAGGTTTGTGTCTGGTTTGACGGTATATTATTGTTGAAGGAGTGTGTTATATCTGAGAGAAGATTAAATCACGATGCACAATAATCGACTAATATACATAAGCCATAACAATTGCCGGTGATTTTGGAGTTAATATTATTATTAACAGTGAACAAAATGACGATTTCTTTAGAACAGTTACAGTTAATATTACAACAGCATTAGCAATAGTACCAGCAGATGTTAACAGTGTGTGAATAAAATCGCGTATGAGGGAAATTGAAGTGAAAATCGTCAGAAGGAAACATGTACGTTTAGAGATAAGAGTCATCGATGACAATGTCACATTTTCTTCAGTATACGATCCGATGCAACAACAGTTTGTATAATCATTATGTGATCACAATGAACTGTTTGCACATAGAGAATTGTTTGTACCTTAATCTTCTAATATAGTTGGACCACATAGTGAAACGACAACGAGATTGTTGAAGCCTTTCGGAATAGACGTAGCATACAAAAAACAACAATATAATTACAACAAATACTATGCAAATCAAAAGATGAAATAACGAAAGAATAATAATCAAACATCATCTACAAAATAGATTATGTCAATTGTGGAAATCACTGCATCGGACAAAGTGGATACCCTCTTCATCTTCGCCTGTATAAACATGAATTATTGGTCAAAAGCCATAGCATATCTCAATTCTTGTCGTTAATTTCCGTTCATGTGTTGAGATATTTCACGCGTGCCTTAGTCAAAGGAGATTAATTCAACTGTCGTTGTACTTTTAATCATAACTTCAATCTATACGTTGTACAGAATATATCGCAAGTAGTCTTTTGACATTTCACCAGATTAATAGTGAGAAATTTAAAAGTGCACAAACGAGAAATGTCTGGCTGATTGATTATTTCACAACGATACATAGTTTCACTCATTTAGATATGAGGAGTAGTATGACCTGATTCTCATTCACATAGTGTTAGCTAATGATCAATCAATTAAAAGAACAGCATAATAAGAATAAATTGAATGGTGAAAATGTTGATTTACAAATTGAGTAGACATTTTGACTGAATACATTTGACCAAGAAGAAACTGCAAAACTCAGGAATTGGTACAATTATTCATCGGTGATGTGCGATGAGGTTGGTGATTTCGCCAACACCTGGACCAACAACTCAACAGTATCATGCTCATGGCCATACTCGAGGGTTTTGAACTTGATCTCACGTGAATTCAATGGTGTGTTCAAAATGGAGTCTGGAAACAAATTCACTTACTAATCATTTGTTTTTTTTGTTTCAACCGGATTATTGTCTGATGTAACTGTTGTTTTTGTCAAGATATGTACTGCTTATCAAGATAGACATCTTAAGCAATGAATAGGAGTATGAGGTTTATTATGGAAGAGAAGATCTAGATGACTTGACTGATGACGATCTAATTGAAAACAATATTGTTTGCTTACATGTGTTGTTCTACTTTTCTTCAATGGGAGTCTTGAATATTGAAGAAAAGTAATAAATTTTCCTGTAGTGTCATCCTTTTTATTGACATTTTGCCACAACGTTGCTTTCTATCCTTACTGTAGATCTGCCAGATATGAAATAAATCATAATTATCCCATTCCGATGAATCCGATTTTTCTTAGTTGCACGCATTTACTCCGCTTATATTCTTCACTTTTCAATCTTCCATTTATGTATTCGAACAGGATCAAACTCGTCTGAAGGTGAAGAGAGACATCTTAACCAAACTTCATTTATTCCTGATGTTTGTCCGAATGGGCATTTCTTCGGACTAGTTACATTTATTGAATATGTTTCACTGAATATTGAAACTAGAATAATTACTTTCCTTGAAGCCCTTACGATTGGTTTAAATTTGATTTATTATGGTTATCTTCGCCTTAATCCTTCTCTTTGAATCTGATATATATCACAGTGTTTTCATGGTACTGCTGCTGATGTTCTATAAGATTTTGGTGTTGTTAGAAGTAGTAGTAGTAGTAGTAGTAGTAGTAGTAGTAGTAGTAGTAGTAGTAGTAGTAGTGGTAGTAGTAGTAGTAGTAGTAGTAGTAGTAGTAGTAGTGGTAGTAGTAGTAGTAGTAGTGGTAGTAGTAGTAGTAGTGGTAGTAGTAGTAGTGGTAGTAGTAGTAGTAGTGGTAGTAGTAGTAGTAGTGGTAGTAGTAGTAGTAGTAGTAGTAGTAGTAGTAGTAGTAGTAGTAGTAGTAGTAGTAGTAGTAGTAGTAGTAGTAGTAGTAGTAGTAGTAGTAGTAGTAGTAGTAGTAGTAGTAGTAGTAGTAGTAGTAGTAGTAGTAGTGGTAGTAGTAGTAGTAGTGGTAGTAGTAGTAGTAGTGGTAGTAGTAGTAGTAGTAGTGGTAGTAGTAGTAGTAGTGGTAGTAGTAGTAGTGGTAGTAGTATAAGTAGTAGTAGTAGTGAGTAGTAGTAGTAGTGGTAGTAGTATTAGTAGTATAGTAGTAGTAGTGGTAGTAGTAGTAGTATAGTGGTAGTAGTAGTAGTAGTGGTAGTAGTATTAGTAGTAGTAGTAGTATTAGTAGTAGTAGTAGTAGTAGTAGTAGTAGTAGTAGTAGTGGTAGTAGTAGTAGTAGTAGTGGTAGAGTAGTATTAGTGGTAGTAGTAGTAGTATTAGTAGTGTAGTATAGTAGTAGTAGTAGTGGTAGTAGTAGTATAGTAGTAGTAGTTAGTAGTAGTAGTAGTAGTGGTAGTAGTAGTAGTATTAGTAGTAGTAGTGGTAGTAGTAGTAGTAGTAGTATAGTGGTAGTAGTAGTAGTAGTAGTAGTAGTAGTGTAGTAGTAGTAGTAGTAGTAGTAGTTGGTAGTAGTAGTAGTAGTAGTGGTAGTAGTAGTAGTAGTGGTAGTAGTAGTAGTAGTGGTGGTAGTAGTAGTAGTAGTGGTAGTAGTAGTAGTAGTGGTAGTAGTAGTAGTAGTTGTAGTGGTAGTAGTATTAGTAGTAGTAGTAGTAGTAGTAGTAGTAGTAGTAGTGGTAGTAGTAGTAGTAGTAGTAATAGTAGTAGTTTGTCATTACTAGTTGTTTTGCTTAACCATTTACAACAGGCACACTTTCGTTTTTTTTAGATATGAAAATGGACTACCTCATCAGTATACGTTTATCCGTCAAAATGATATGCAATATGTTTCAATCCATTTTGATTTTCTTTCATATTTTTTTGTTGAAAAAGCTTTGAAGTCCAATTTATTCACTTATAATTTGGTCATGTTTGATTTCTTAATGTGTGCCTTCAGGCTGTCGTAATTGAATTTCTATCATGAACAATAACGTGACATAATTAGAAATCATTTTTGAATCACCAGTCATCATCTACACTTTTACGATTCTAGCGGTTTATTGCTTGGTGTATGTATCAAAGATAGATTTGTGACAAACTCAATCGTCACCAGTAAAAACGCAGCTTTCATCGTCGTTCTCAATTTCGATGATCCACTTAAAATTTCGGTGCTCAAGTGTCGTTTATCGAAAGCTACATAATCAAACTATTTCAACGAAGTTATCTGCATGACCATCTACATTTCGAATTATTATACGACATTTTGAATTGTCAACCATTCCAGCATTTCCATTCAAGCATGCCCAGTTCAATAAATCTACTCGATGGTGGGAAACTTCACACAATGAAAATTGTTTATATTTGCCTCACTGTTGTTTCAGAATATTCCTTAACATATATCCGTAGATGTTGAAGAGGTATTGGTATGTTTACAATGAATCTTGTTTAGAAAGTGGTTCTGTCTACCCTTTCACAGAATAAGACTCTTTATTGCATTCACCTTAATTTGATTAAATTATCTCTGTGTAAAATGTGAATTATACAGAATTATTTATGGTGATCAACCTCTACTCAAAGTATTCCATTGAATTAAACAATGAAGTTAAATATCTTCTTCATTCGAACCCAGGGCCTTCAGTCTCCAGGATATATTTAGTTTCTGGTTTCATATTGTAGACTGATCAAGTATTTTGAAAGTGTATTTCGATTTAATAATAGTAATATAAATGGTTTAGCCAATTAAGCATCACCTCATTATAAGAAAGTACTGTGATGCGTGCTACTTATATTGATATAATTAGTATATGACGCAAGTTAAAAACATAATGTCTGGCAGCAGAAGATGGGGGAAGATCAAGAAAGGAAGAGCGACAACACAATGCAATTTATAAGGCAACTCATGAACAATGAAATGTGAGACAATGGATTGATGTTTGCAACAGGAACAATCCAGGTTGATATGATGCATTGACATTTTGCAAATTGACGATTTACCATACGGTTTTTCAATTTTACCAAGTAACTCTGTAATTTTGTGCTAAATGCAATTCGGTTGTCCTCACCTGTGTTCTCCTTCACTACATTTGGTGTCGCTAGCTCCACTATAAGGACTAAGATTCCATGGCCGAAGGCATTTGAGGACGGAGATGTGCTGAACTCCCTGAAGCAGTTTGAGGCCGTGGCGGAGATGTTGGGAGTGAAAGAGCCGAGGGCGAAGCTGGTAGTACTGGGGACGCTGCTGAGATGCATGGCGAAGGCTGTATATGACAGCTTGGACGGTGCGGGCGGAGAGACGACATGGGAGACAGTCACGGGGCGGTTGTTGACGGAGTTCGACAGTCCAGTGGACAGCGAGGAGGCACTGCAGAGGTTCTGGTTGGCAAGGTTGCCGGTCGATGGTGACCCACTGGTGCTGGCTGTGGAGCTTGCCAGATTGTTACGCCGTGCGCTGCCGAGTCTGGATGAGGAGTCGGAGGCACAGTTGCTGGCGTCACAGTTTATCGAGAGCGTGCCTGCCACCGTCTCCCAATAGCTGAAACTAGTGAACGCAGCGCAATCAATGGATATCAGTGAACTGGCGAAGGTGACTCTTCAGTCGATGACGCAAGCAGTAGCTCCGGTTGGGAGATAAATAACGTCGAGAAGAAGATTGAAGAGATGCAGCGTGAGATTGCAGCAATTCGAGTGAACCATAAAAGGAACGATAAATATTACGCTTGTGGAGGGACAGGACATTGGAAGATAAACTGTACAACAAGACGAAGGCGCAGATATTTTGTACGTTACAACGAGTGTTCTTTCTATCCTGAGAATCTGGAGGCTGTTGCGTTAGTAGACAGAGGAGCAGTGTATACGAGAGTGAACATAAATGAACGACATTTAGTTTGTCTGATCGATACAGGGGCAGCAGTATCGTTAATAGGCAAAGAGCAATGTAAGAGACTCAGGCCGTTTACGTTAGCTGTCCACACTACAGGAAACCATATGTTAGAGTTGTTGGAGGCATCTAACAGCATCGTAAAAGCAGATCCTGAGATAAATTTTCCGTTCGTCGTAACCACAAGCTTATCGAGACCGATATTAGGAGTAGATTTTCTATGAGGAGTACAAGCGATAGTTGACCTAAGAAGCGATTAGGTGGTCACAAAATATAGTTCACTGCCAATACACGAAAGTAGTGAAGTGGCTGAAATAAGAGTGGCAGCGGATGTCTCGTCGAAGAACACAAACATTACCGAGTTATCGAAAAAGTACACGAAACAGTTCACTGGAGATGGAGAGTGATAAGTCGTGTGGATTGAACGCTATATTAGTTTCCTAAGCTATTCCGGTAACCTGCAGTCTAGAACTACACAGCGACTTGAACACCAGAGAGAAGACACAAGTATGAGAGAAAATACTTTATCCCAAGGTTCATTTTATTACAGAAAATATAGGGTTTTTATAATATATCTAAATGTCCCTGTGTCGCTGGAATATTCTGGAACGCTACTAAACATAGTAGCAGTGTAGTAGCCAGCCAATCAGAGCTTCCGCACGTGACGTTTAGCTACCTTGATATTTTTGGTCAAAACTCCAAATGAACGCTGATTGGACGAAACACTTCTTAGTGTTTCTTGATGCTTGCTTGTCTTTTGCGAGCGACTTCTGTATCACCCCAACTCCACCCTATCGAAAAAGAAAACCTCTTCTCCGGATCAACTTGCAGCTTGATACTGGTTTCGGTATCTTGGTTCATCGTAGGCTCGATAATACCCACTTGCTGAAGTCGTTGTAATTCTCGTTCAACCATTGGAAGAGCAGCATAGGGTACAGGTCTTTTAGGTCGAAAAACGGGAGTAGCTGCAGGTTTTAGAGTTAGCACTGCTTTGGCCTTCGTACATTCCCCCAATCCTTCTTTAAACACATTTTGGTGTCTTCGTAGCATGGCATTTTTCTGGCTCCACTCTGGGGTGTTGTCTGTTCTGATTCGTCTGCAGATACTGTTAATGGAATGGTCTGCTAATTTAAGTGTTTCTATAAGATCTAACCCAATTAAGTCGAGTGCTGGCTTCTTTGTAAGATATACTGTTGCATTTGTTGTTACAGTACCTTTAGAAACAGTGCATGGCAGTTCTCTAACAATATTTAACTTCCCCCAGATGCACTGTGTGCCAGCTGTGTTGTTGAGAAAACTGTGAGTCTTCCAATGTTCTTCCATGTTTCTGGGCTGATTAGAGTAATATCAGAAGCTGTATCAAGCTGGAGGCGGGTACGGTGTTTAATAATATTCAAGGTCACATACTTTCTTTGGTGGCAACTTCGTGCTCTGTTATGTGATACCAATATCTTGTTGGTTGGAGCACCATATCTGTATTTCTTCGAGTAGGGCTTCAAAGAATGTCGTTTATGTGTTCTTTATGCCCCTTCCGATGACATTTGCTGCAGCGATGTTCTTCATATGGGCAAAACCTCTTATAGTGCCAACCTCGTTGACAATCCTAACCTTCCTCTCAGTCTGCAGGACAAAAACGACAGGATGCTCTGGGGTGAATTGAACAAGAAGCTCGAACTTCCTAGAATAGAGCCTTTGACGGTCACCCGGCTCACTCGAGGAAAGGATTCTAAGCATCTAAATCACCCGAGGCTTCTCCGAGTAACACTTAAGAATGCTACCGACGTAGAGGACGTCTTGCTAGCAAGTCACTTGCTGAAATCAGATGGTAACGTAAGAATATTGCCCGACATACCGTACTCTGAGCGCAATATCATACGAAACGTCCCTAAAGAATCTCGCGAGAAGTTTTTCCGCGGAAGAAACATAATTGTCAAGGTATACCGGAAAATGCAGACCCTACTCAATCAAATTCTGACATCAGGGAATGGAAATTCATCAAACAGTCCTTGAGGCTCAAACACATACTGACTCAGCATGTGACGAGACTAGCCAAGAAGGACGGTGATCTTAGACCCCGTCTAATGAAGATAACCTTCCCATCTTCCCACATGGCGGCTGCAGTTCTGGAAGCATTTCGTGCTAATAGACGTCGATTGCCACCTGGAATCCACATGCACCCGGATAGGCCATACGAAGCTAGGACCAAGAACAAAGGCAAGTTGGAGCTGACCATTCCACTTGTGGACTGTCTAAACGATAAAAAAACGTGTAAAGGACAGGGCCTACCACCTCGGCAAACCTCATATAGGTGGGCTACCTGTCCATTCACATAAGGTTCATACAGAAAAACAGGACGAAGCTCACGCGTTCCAAATTGAAAGCATAAACTGCTTATATATGAACGCCGCGAGTCTACCAAACAAACTGGATGAACTACGTGAACTTAGCAACGCTAATAAGGCCCATCTGATAGGAATATCTGAAACCTGGATATCTTCTCAGTTCTCGGACCAAGAGTTAGCATTACCTGGGATGACTTTGTTCCGCAACGACAGAAAAACAGGAATTGGGGGCGGAGTAGCCATATACATAAGCTCTTGCTTGGAGGTGCACCAAGTTCACAACCTCGAGTTTAACAATCTTGAGGAATCCATATGGTGCTCTGTAAGATTGTCTAGTACTTCGAGGTGTCTAGTCGGAGTCATTTACAGGAAGCCAACTGCCGACATCGAGTACGATAGTCGTATTATCCCGCTCTATCCGTCTCGGTTTCACACACATCCTGATTCTAGGGGACTTTAATCTCCCTAGAGTCAACTTCGCGGAACACACGTACACTGGAGGCGACAACTCAATTGAAGCTCGGTTCTTCAACCTCATCGATAACTTGGGCTTATATGAAAATGTGAGGTCGGCAACTCGTTGGAGAAACAGTCAGACACCATCGCGCTTAGACTGTGTATTCACTAACGAAGAATTCCTAGTCGACAACCTCTCAATCCTGGCTCCTCTGGGAAAGAGCGATCATGCCGTCATAGCCTTCAGTTTTGTCATCAAAACTAAGCTAAGGTATCCCAACAATAATTTGCGTTGGAATTTTAAACGGCTGAATGTGCCAGCTCTACATGACTATCTACAACAGGTGGTTTGGGATGTTCACCCTCAACTCGATGTGGATGGTCATTGGGACTTCTTACTGCACACGCTCTTATGTGCTACAGACCATTCAGTTCCTCAAACGGTTCCCAAAAGCTGCAAGCCACCTACAGTAATCAAGAACCGTACCCTTCGCCTGCTAAGCCGCAAAAGGCACTGTTGGGCGGAATACAAACGAACTAATAACGATGGAGCGTATAGGCAATATAAACATATCAGGAACATATGCACGAAGGCTATAAGAGAAGACAGGCTTCAGTACCAAACAAAGCTTATGGACAAATTCGCCTCTAACCCTAGAAGCCTATTCCGTTATGCAGCCTCTCTTCGTCAAGCCAAAACAGGAGTTTCTCAACTGCTAGGTCTTAACGGCCCGACCAACAACGATGGCGACGCCGCTAACCTTCTGGCGGCACATTACTCTCAAACATTTCAACCGGCTGACATCAACTTTATTGACGACAGTTTCATCTGCAATTCCACAGGACTTTCTGAAGTGGACCTAAGCGCTGACTTGGTGTTCCGGAAATTGCAGCACTTAAGACTTGACACTTCTCCTGGCCCGGATATGGTTCATCCTGCCATACTGAGGGAGGCAGCCTCAATCCTGGCAACGCCGCTTAGCGTGATGTTTTCACACTCGCTTAGCCGAGGCAAATTACCGGAAAATTGGAAGTTGGCTCACATCACACCAATTTTCAAAGGTGGTCGACGCAATGAACCTTCAAGTTATCGGCCGGTGGCTCTTCTGTCATTACCTTCAAAACTCATGGAGTCCCTGATATGCGACGGTTTAAATGACTATCTACTGTCCTTAAATTTCTTCTCACCCCAACAGCATGGTTTCAGGAAGGGTTACTCTTGTATAACCAACCTGCTGACTGCGGTGGACAGATGGACAAGCATCCTCGATTGCAAGGGAAAGGTTGATGTCATTTACCTTGATTTCTCAAAAGCTTTTGATAAGGTTAACCACTTGTGTCTTATCAACAAGCTCAAACGACTAGGTATCAAACCACCTGTTATAACGTGAAAAATAATAAGCTTCTGATTAGAGGGTAGGGAATTATTGATCGGACCAAAGACGCGCAAACACGTAGAACGACCTAGGGTTCTGATTGGTCTCGCTCCCCTGTCTAACCCAGCCAATTGAGTCCAGAACGAAAGTCTCAGCCTCGGAGATATGAATCATTATATTTCAAACATACTTTGTTTATATACCAATCAAGCATACCACATCGTACCATAAAATAGGAAACAACATTTACAAAATATTTAACAAGTGAAGTAAACATCGACCAATAGGAAATGTACATTTAAGGTCCAAGGCCACCGTAGACTTAACACAATAATTATTGGTATATTTTTCCGGCTATCCCAACACCTCCCCTTTTTTTGAAAGATCCGGAGTTGATATCCGGATTTTGAAATTTTTCTCGCGTCTATCCTCCCCCTCGAAATAATGTTGGGTCTTCATAAATCCAAATTACAATTAATTTGATTGTATTTAAAACATATTGCACAGGGAATTCAGTAAAATCGATCAGATATTGAGGATAACCGCCATTCAATTTGAAGTCACCAGGGTTTAAATCTTTAGTAAGTAGTGGATCATTATGATAATCGGCGTCCAATAAAACTGTACCAGGTTCTTGGTTATTATTTGATGCGTGGAACACAATTTCTGGCAACACAATGAGATCTCGTGAGCTGGATACGTCACTGTCTACACATGCTGTTTCGGGGATAACGGAGTTCGAATCCATTACCGGGCATGTTTCTGAAATGGAAAGTTCTGGACCACTAGGCGCATCATGGATGACTGCCGTTCCGTTTGAAGTACAGTTAATCGGGGATTCATGGAGGCTGCTATCATTTTCCAGCTCACTGTGTAATTCAGATATCAAACCATCCACTTCCGTCGCGTCTTCATAGCATGAGTGATTTAGCAGCTGCGTGCGGAATTTGACTAATAAGTCCAAATGTCGTTCAAAGAGCAGCTGTAATCGATCGGAAGGGAGAGTCATTTTTTCAAATCAGCACCTGTGATGAAAAATTACTGTATGACTAATGACCAATGTGGTTCAAGGACACTGGTGACAATCTGGATACTGATTGGTTGAATTATTAGACTGGATTTCGTCCAATTACAGAATGACTTTGGATTGTATCTTTTCTTCACCCCGTCGCCAATTGTTATAACGTGAAAAATAATCGATTGGCTTACTTCATACCTAAAAAATCGACACTTTAAGGTTAGGGTTAATTTCACTTTATCTCAGGCTATGGAATGTCCTAGTGGGGTCCCCCAGGGCTCAGTACTAGGGCCTCTTCTCTTCTTGATCTACATAAATGATCTTCCTCAACAGGTAACGTCAGACTTATTACTTTTTGCAGACGACGTGAAACTTCGGAGAGAGATACGCAACCAAGACGATACACAGGCACTTCAGGAGGATCTGACTCGACTTCAAAGTTGGGCAGACGATAGCGGACTTATCTTTAACACTTCAAAGTGTAAAGTAGTCCATCTGCGACATGTCGCAAACTACAGTTACAACTTAGGTAACTCGTCTCTAGTAGTATCCGAAGTCGAAAAAGATTTAGGAGTCCTGGTGCCCCATGACTTAAAGTCTTACGCTAACTGTGACAAAAATGCCTTCCGAGCAAACCTTGCACTGGTAACGTTGAGGCGCATTTTTGGCCAGTTTGACGGAAAAATTTTCTACACAATCTTCAATAGTTTCATCCGTCCCCATTTAGAGTACGGAAACATAGTACTCCCCCCGTCACTCCAAAAGGACAAGGTCACTTTGGAGCGTATCCAACGGCGAGCCCCGAAATCAGTTCGAGGACTCAAATCTAAGCCTTACGAAGAACGCCTCCATTCACTAGACCTTTACCCATTAGAATATAGGCGTCTTAGAGGTGATTTATTAATGGCTTATAATATTCTTAACACTTTTGGACATCCTCTTAAACACCTACTTAAGCTTAGTTCGAATAATAACCTAAGGGGTAACACCCAGAAACTGGAAACACAACATAGCAAGACGGAATGTAAACACAACTTCTACTCCTTAAGAGTTGTCAAAAGCTGGAATTCGCTGCCGGCCGAGCTAGTCCAAGCGACTTCTCAGGAGTCCTTCAAGAGGCAACTTGACCTATTCTTAAGGACCAAGGACAGCATCACACTATGATTTACTAATTTCTTTTCCTCTTTTATTGTTAACATACCTAGGTTCCTGCCTGGAGGATTTGGTGATCCCCTGCTACTAGACACGGAAGCCTGTTAAGCGAAAGCTTCTTCTATTCCGTCCACAACCATTTGAACCATGTGGACCGTGATGTTCTAGAGATCAAACACTCAATACACATCTATTTTGATGTAAGTTCATTCCATTTTCATTTAGCTGTTTTAACGTTGCTCTCACGTTCCGTCCGTGTGATTTTGTATCCTGACTGGGAATTAGTAAATTGTCTACAGTGTTAAACTTCGTCTTTTAGTGTTGACTATAAAGTCATATCTCTCTAAAAATTCTCTTTCCAGGGTTGCCCGATCTAAGTCAGCTACGGTAAACACCTAGACGAATTTCCTCCTAAAACCCAAATCTAGTGTCAACGTTTTCCTCCTAAACGTCGCAATTTCAGGTTTCTTTGGCAACTTGAGGTGTAGCTGCAGAAGTTTCCCGGCTCAGCTCGGTTTCGTTCTGAGGAATGATACTAAAGACAGCACCAGTATCCACCCAAAACTTCAAGTGTGAATTCCTCTCTCTCTGATATGAAATAAGCGACTGTTGAAGCAGCCATCACCAGTCGTCGCGACCTGGGGACAGGTTATTAGTTCCCTATATTCTTGAGAGCCCTTTTAGGCCAGGCACATGGTTGGCTGCACTTGTTTGATCTGACACTGAACTTCCAGTGATACCAACAGAACTCACCAGTTTGTCTGAACGTTTTTAACCTGTTCTATGACGTGGATCTTCGTCGATGTGGTGACCTGCTCCTGTTTCTATGACCCATTCGCATCTTGGCTAGACCCTCTGTGAGACTTTTAACACTCGCAGTGAGTTGTTCTATGACTAGGTCTATCATTGTTTAGTGTCTTGGATGTGATTTATTGCGCGTGATTCAGTTGGGAGGCCTCTTTTAGCTATTCTATCTGCTAATTTAAATAAAGAGTTGTCCGTGTTTTGAGCATCTAAACAGTATTGGATATAGCATGAGAGAGTTTGCATCCATTCCTGCTCCATCCACTGTGTTAACGCCTACTAAGACTTAGAGGTGACTTAAAAACTGTAGTGGTGATCTGATGTTTTTCCTAAAGAAGGTCTCTAAATTCTTTGGTCGCTTGATAAGGGTAAACGGTTAATTATCCCTCATCTTAAAATGGTGTATGGTTGTGGTGTTGGTGCATTTCTTTGTCAACTGAAGGAGAAAGACAGGGCATTAATCTCCGTAACGAATTCTCACAGATTTAATGTTGTTTCTCGCGAAATAATGCTCTAGTTGATCAAACCTAAACTCGAGATCACTGCGATCAAATCACGTGAATCTAACTTTCGTACTTTTAACAGTGTCTATCTTTGCCGGTGACAAATCACACTTATCCAGGCTTTCAGTATGGATTGAGTTTGACACGTGCTGTGTAACCAATATATTAATATAATATGAACGGGATTAAATAATGTCTACAACACGAATACTTTGCGATAAAATACGGTAGATATAAATATACATATACGAATTTTTGTTAAAGATAATGAGAAGGTTTGCATTTACAAACAAGAAGAAAAGCAGAACATAAATTAAATGTGTTCAAATAGAGCTCACCAATTTACTGACTCTGTGTACCTCTCATTCTATTGACAGACGATGCCAAACTATAAGTGTTTGATATTACCAACACATTCACGGTCAACTCCTAACCGATCGACCTAGATTGTTACAGGCCCAGTTCAGCTGAAGAGTTTTTAAAGGTGTTATCCTCACCTAATACGCCGTTTCTAAACCTCACCGACTAGCTTGTATCCTTTATCCTTGACTAGCCGCTCTGGTTTACCTAATTTCTATTCTAGTTTCTACGTTATATCTTTTTCTCCACAGTAGTTTACTCTTCTTACAGTAGACCTCGTAAGGCTTGGAACCTATGGCTGACGGCAACTTTATATTCGCTCAAGTTGCCAATATTTCGAAGGAACGCTGTTTCTTCAGTTTATCAGTGCTTTTTAGCTTAAGTTGTCTTTGCAATCATCAGGAAGTGGTCTGAAATTATGTCAGCTCCTCTCCTGGATTTAACATCTACCGTTGTCCTTCTAAACATTTTGGCGATGCGAATATAATCGATATGGTTTTCTGTAGCGTGGTCCGGTGATGCCTATGTAAGATCCAAACTACGGTTTGGAGTGAAGGACAGCTGTCTGGATGAGTTAGATACGCGCCCTCGCCCGATTGAAACCAAAACAAAGTAATTGGCTAAGATGACGGTTCTATAATTTATCATAAATTTAAGTGTACATTATTACCTAAACAAATATAACCACTCAGCTATCCAACCAATAATTGTTCAATTGATCAAATCTAAACTACAATAAATAAGAAAGTTGGTACAGGACGCAAGGAAATTACCAATCACCACAAATAACTGTTATTCTATCCTGTCTGGATAGATCACGTACAGATTCGTTCAAAAGGTAATAATTGGTCGCTCTATAACACAGAGTATTTTCAATTCTGGAAGAGTGCTTCAATTCACAACCAATATGCAAAATTCCAGTCAACACAGGTCAAGCAATCAAAAGCAGGGACAAACCAAAATGGCTGTCGCCCAGACTTAGTATAAAGTAAAACAACATAAGTACAGTTCGGGAAGAAACACGGGTGATAAATGAAGGTGTAGTAAAAACGAAAACTAGAATAAATTATTGTGAATGCGGAGCAATAGACCAATAATTATCATGTTAAGTCCAATGGTGTCCTTGGACTTTAAATGGACATTTCCTATTGGTCGATATCTGTTCACTTGTTGAATAGTGTACAAAATGTTGCTTTCTATTTTATGGTACGATGTGGTATGCTTGATTGGTATATAAACAAAGTATGTTTGAAATATAATGATTCGTACCTCCGAGGCTGTGACTTGTGTTCTGGACTCAACTGACTGGGCTAGACAGGGAAGCGAGACCAATCGTGACTCTAGGCCGTCCGTACGTGTTTACGTGTCATGGAATCGATCGATAAATACGCTGCTCTCTAATTTTTCCAGTCAAGGACACAGCAATTAGCACAGGGTAAAAATCTACCGCAACTTAAAGTCATAACACAAATATAAATATTAACAATCCAAATGTAGTCAAAAAGTTAACAATGTACAACTAAGAGGATCAATAGGAACAAGATGCAAGTATATGCATGGAGGAATTTTCACAAACGCACAAAGCATTCAAAATGGATCTTACCGCCTATATAGCCTCGTGTTTGTGGGAGAATATAGTCCCACCCACAGCCATGTTGTTGAATGCACACAAATAGGTAAATCCGTCGCCAATCTCGTTCCTTTCTCCCAGCCAGTTCATGTGTTCATGATATCTTCATATCCAGTGTTGTCTGTATCGACTTTCGTGGTTATAGACGGAATAGAAAAAGCCCTCACTTAATGAGCCTCCGTATCTAGTAACAGCATATCACCGAAGCCTCTATGTAAGAACCTAGGTATTTTTAACGATAAAAGCGAGAAAGGGATTAGTAAGTTATGGCGAGATACTGTCCTTAAGATTATATTAAGTTTCCTCTTGATGGACTTCTGGAAAGTCGCTTGGGCTAGCCCAGTCGACAGTGAATTCCAACATTTGTCAACTCTAACAAAGTAGACGGTGTGCCTAGTCCTTTTTGCTGCGTTGTTTATACAGTTTCTGGGTGCTACCTTAAGGTTTGTGTTGAGACTGTGCTTAATTAGGTGGTTAAGGGGTTGTCCAAAAGTGTTTAGGATGATGTGAGTCATTAGGACACTTCTAAGACGCCTGTATTCAAATGAGTAAGGATTTATTGATTGGAGGCGATCTTCTCACTACTCAAATTTGAGTCCACAAACTAATTTCGTGGCTCGCTATTGAATACGTTACGATGTATACTTATCCTCTTGGAGTGAGGGAGGAAATACTGTTTCCGTACCCTAAGTGGAGTCGAATAAAACTGTCGTGGACTAAATGGAAATTTTCACCATTGAACTGGCCAAGAACGCGCTTCAACTTCAGCAGTCCAAGGCTTGCTCGAAAGGCGTTCTTGCCGCAGTTAACGTAGGACTTCAGATCATAGTGTAATAACACTTCTAGATCCTTTTCAACCTAGATACTTCTAGAGGAGAGTTGACTAAATTGTGTTTGTGGCCTGCAGCATGTCTCAGATGAACAACCTTACACTATGAAGTGCTACAGATGATTCCCTTGTTGTCAGCACAACTTTAAAGTTGAGTCAGATCGTCCTGAAGTGCCAGTTCATCCTCTTTGTAGCATACTTATCCCCAGAGTTTCACGTATTCAGCAAAAAACAATGAATCCGACGACAATCCTGTGGAAGACCACTTATTTAAATGAAAAAAAACAAGAGGTCCTATTACTGTAGGCTGAGAAAAAATGACGTTAACCCAGATCTTAAAACGCCCACTATTTGGATATGAAGTGAGCCAATTGATAAGACATATGTGATTGACCATATGAAAAGCTTTTGAGAAGTCAAAATATATAAGCCCAACCTTCCCAGTGTGATCAAGCACGATTGTCCGTTTGTCCACTTCGGTCAGAAGATTGGTTATATTAGAATGACCTTTTCTGAAACCGTGCTGTTGAGGTGAAAAGAAGTTTACGGATGCTAATTAGTCACACAGAAAGTCATACATCAGGGAGTCTATAATTTTCAAAGGTATTAATAGTAGTATGGCGGTTCGGTAGCCTGATGTTTTACTGCGTCGACCTCTTTAGAAAATATGTGTGACGTAAGTTAGATTCCAACTTTCTGGTAATTTGCTTCGGCTTCGCGAATGTGGGAACATCACGCTAAGCAGTATTGCCAAGAATGAAGCTGCTCCCCTCAGTACGGCAGACTGAGTCATATACGGGTTTTCTTTATAGGTGCTACGATTTCCTGTACACCAATTCAGCTCTCAGGATCACCTCTGGGAGTTCTGTTGAGTAATAGTACAGTCTCCACGTAGTATGGAACTAATCACCGTAGAAAATGACACAGCCGCCACTCTATATGGTAACTCGGGAGTATATCCCCATTCTTGTTTGGTTTAAATTTAATCATACGTTATTTATGAAATTCTATCAAGCAACAACAAAATCCCCTTTGATTCCATAAGTAGTGATTGTGAATTGTCATAATTTTATTAAATGGCAGGTTCGACCGTTTACACGTGACTAGGAGCACTTTCTAACTACTCAGATGCAGATCACAAGGAATAAACAATTTGCTAATTCCTCTAAGGAAACTTGATGTCTAAGTGATTTTGTCCTTTAGGCATTGAGGGGATCAAGAAATACACTTACACCATTTTGCATAACCAAACTATATGAGACAATCGAAATCGAAATTCCAAACATAAAACTGCGTGCTTCTTGTGGTTTATATTGTCTTTGAATTTGAAGATTGTTAATATGTACCTGTTATGAGGGTCAATCAGGGAGGCGGCTGTTGGTCAGTTGACTTTTTGTGGACCATGATACAATAGGTGTTTTAGCCCTAGTGTGGGTTAAACAGTTAAAGCGCGAGTTTGACAGCAAAACGTTCTACCTATTCCTTGCATTTTTTTTCGGTAAGACAATCAATGGGCGACCTTTGAACAATAAATTGACCTTGAACTGTCCGCCTACTTACTAGAGTTAAATGAGGGCTATAATTGGTATGAGGGATTAGAATTAGGATTTACGGTTGGACGTGAGGTTGAGAATTTAATGTTTTCATCACGAACTAATATCAGCTATAATGCCAAAATGGTATTTGACCAAATTGGTACCGATTTGCTCTATGGGGAGACAGTACTGCTTCATCATTAGTGGAGGACGACTTTGGTAAGGCTCAAGCGTTCTCGAACTACTTTAGCAACGTGTATACCATAGAAGCGCCCTTCTCGTCAGCGTATACAGATCCCCCCATACATACACTGGATAGCGTGACCATTAAAGAACTCGATGTCTTTGGTCTGCTAAATAAGCTTGACATAGGTAAATCCACGGGGCCCGATGAATTACATCCTAGGCTACTGAAGGAATTATCTAACTTCGTTGCGAACCCTTTAAGTACATGCTTTAACCTATCCGTTACGCAGGGTCGCTTACCGAAAGATTGGAAAAACGCCATAGTAAGTCCTGTCTTCAAAACAGGCACGAAACACAAACCTGAGAACTACCGCCCCGTTAGCCTAACTAGTGTGGTTGTTAAAATATTAGAAAAGATTATTCGGAAGGAGCTGTTTAAGTATCTCGATAAAAACCGGATCCTCTCGGAGAAGCAGCATGGCTTCAGAATAGGTTATTCTTGTCTCACTAACTTATTAGTGGCTCGTGAAAGCTGGTGTGCTCTTAAGGACCAAAAGCTACCTGTAGACGTCGCCTTCATTGATTTCAGTAAAGCTTTTGATAAAGTTCCGCACAACCGGCTGTTATATAAGTTAAGACATGTCGGGATTGGAGGTAATTTATTGATGTGGATAAAAGACTTCTTAGTTGGGCGTCAACAAAGAGTAAGGGTGAACTCAAAGTTATCTAGCTGGGAAACTGTGCTTAGTGGAGTGCCCCAGGGTACAGTTTTGGGGCCAGTGCTATTCCTCTTGTATGTAAATGACCTTCCTTGTCTCCTATCATCATCGGTCTTGCTATATGCTGACGATGTCAAGATATGGAGAACGATACGATGTAAGAGTGATAGCTTAGAACTTCAAAATGACCTGAAGAAGTTATCTGAATGGTCTCAAACATGGCAGTTGCCGATAAATACTTCCAAGTGTGTTGTGATGCATATCGGTCATCAAGGCACAGATACATACACGATGAATAACACTGAGCTACCTGTCGTCCAGACATATAATGACTTAGGAGTTATCGTTAGTCAAGACTTAAAGACTACTGCACACTGCCGTGCAATAGCCGCCAAAAGTTTTAGAACGTTATGGTCAATACGTAGGGCTTTTAGTCATGTCGACACTAAGACGTTTTTGACTTTGTATACAGTGTTCGTTCGTCCTAAACTTGAGTACTGCATACAAGCGGCTAGCCCCTGCTTAAAAAAGACAGTGAGCTTCTGGAAAAGGTTCAGAGAACGGCGACTAAGCTGGTTCCCGCAATAGCGAAGCTTCCGTATGAATCTCGACTGGCCAAGCTGAACCTTTTCCCGTTGTCATATCGCAGAACTAGAGGCGACTTGATTACAGTCTACAAATTGCTTAGTGATAAATTTGCACCTAACATGCCCTCATTTTTCTTGTCTTCCAAAACAGAGAATTTACGAGGACACTCCAAAAAAGTTCATAAGCCGAGAACAAATTACTTGTCAGCTGACTATCGACTTTCCCATCGAATCATCAACGAGTGGAATTCACTACCTCAGCACGTGGTTGAGGCTCCATCCGTCGACTCTTTCAAAAGAAAGTTGGATCAACTGAGAGACCACCATTGCCAGGACTAACATAGGCCATCGAGCCTCCTGTCCTTCCCAAACTGAAACTGAAACTGAAACTGATTTGGTCAAAAAGGCGAAAAAGGGGAAAATCCGCATTATTTCCCCCGGACAGGCGAAAAAGGCGACATTCTGGCGCCTTTTCCCCTTTATTTCCCCTTTCGCCACCAAAGCATTTACCCCTTCATTTCCCCTTTGTTCGCCTTTATTTCCTCTTTTTGTGTTGCTTGGTGTGGACAAGTCCTGCATCAAAATCCAAGATATACTATCTTTAATCTGACCGGTTTGCCTATAAATTATAGTTTCTTCTGTTTTAGTTCCGCTCTGCAGGAGTAGTAGTTTAGAACTATCGTGTCAAATAAATGACTTCCTTTTAGTCGATTTAATCTATCAAATAAGACTGTTGGATGGTTGACACTATGTTTTCAAGCAAAAGGTTCAAGTTATCAGCTTAATACGGACATCGGTAGTTATCTGCGAAATTATTAACTTTGATTTCATAAGATTTTGTGTATTCGCTTTTGAGAAGCTCAAGACAAACAAGTATGTAAAGTCTCAGTTTACTACTAAATCCTCGTGGTGAGGGTGTTTGTTAAATTATGGAGATGGAAGGTGAATGTTCGGCACTTAAAGTGAGTTGGTGGGTGTATCGGATCCTCCAACGGCGGTTGGGAAACCTTGATTTTAAACCAATGATGCACATGGGCTCCAGGATCCCGAGGGAACAAATGGTGTACGAACCTAATGTTGATCACCCCTTATTTTTTTTATTTATTTGAATAAATGAACATTGGTACAAGAAGGCACTAAATACATATGCGCCATATAAATCACTCGGTTTGTGTGAGGGCTGGAATACTGTCTTGATTCCCAAACCGAAGCAGGTAGTTTTCCTAGGTGGCCACACCTCGAGCTTCTGACCTGGATTTTTAATCCACAAGGCTGTGGAGCAGCTTTAGGAAATGCAGTCATGTGGTAGCCGGTTCATGCACCCTTTGTTCCTTTAAAATCCTGGAGCCCATTTACACCATTGGTTTTGAATCAGGATTTTCTAACTCCCTTAGGTGGATCCACCAACCGAGTTAAAGCACCGGACATTCGCTTTTTGTCCCCTCACTTTTGTAAACAACAGTAATGCCGCGGAAAGGCAGTGAGTAGGAAGTCCCTGACAGTGGTTGTATGCACGTGGTCATGTGAGAGAATTTTGAGAGGGAGAGCTGACTCTCCCCACCCTCGGCCGTATCATGGCATTTGGGGTTTGCATCTCCTAATGCTACTCCACTGCCTTGTGGATTAAACCTCTAGGTCAACAGCTTGGGGAGTAGGCTTTTAAGAAGACCACCTGTTTCGGTTTGGCGACCTGGACATCATCACAGCTCACACGCCAAGTGAATGATGGCTACCTTTTGCGGTGCATATATATTTTGGTCCCTATTGTACCAATGTTTTCGTGTTTAAATTAATAATAAATATACCGAAAAGTCTTCTTCAATATCTGGTCTATAAGTGACAAATTCACAATTGAAAGCAACTCTTTAGTCCGTGGTTAACTTTTTTTACCTGGAGAGATGATTCCTTACTATTTGAAGGGTTGATATACTCAGGAGTAATAATAAAGCACTGTCCACATTTTTTCCTTAGTGTTTTTGGGACTATAAGAACAAGAGGTCTGTTATGACTTTCCCTTTTTGGATTATTGTGGATGGGAAAGGTTTTATACTATTATAAGTTTGGAAATATACGTTGAAATGTACTCATTTGAAGGGAATTACAAATCAAAGCGATCATTAGTGCTTGATCATACCCAAAAGGTAATGCTTTATTCATGTATTCATTTACTTATTTTAACAAACATAACATTTGCGGGTTGTGATAAATTCGTTTTATTTCACAGAATCATTGTTGGCTACATGCAAACTGTATAAGATGTATCCATTATGTAAAAAACAAACGTAATTCATCTATAGGATACGAATGTGTCTAGTTCATATTTTGTAAACAGAACATGGGGAACATAGTGCTATTGAAATACCGCTAGTAACTATAGGAGTGATACTTGGAGTAGAGAATGAAAATAATGTGTGAAATATCGGTTCGAGAGTTGAAAGCTACCATCTTAAAATTGCTTTGGAGTACTGTTGCGCGGGAGGTTTTAAGTTCGGTGAATAGGTTTTAAATTGTTGGATGGATAATTAGGATGTTGATTTATTGATAATACAATATGACTGACGATTAATTGTTCACCAAACGAAGTTGTAGACGCAGGCCACAATTAGATTGATATCAAAAGACAAGATAACTAGCTAACGCAGTATTTTTAGTGACCACATATTTATGTACAAAACACTAGATACAACAATAAATATGATTAAATGTCATAAGTTATTGAAGTATATGAGTTTTATAGGCCACTCACTTGCCAGTTAATTAAGACCAGACTGTTTTATTTCTTACTCTGGCTTTCACTATTCGTGCGTTGATCTCATCACTCACACCCCCACTAGCACTTATGCAGCTACCCAGATACACGAACTTCTCGACTACGTCTATCTGCTCACCATCCAGGGTGAGTACAGGATTGGAATCCTGCCAGTCCTGTAGAAGTACTTTGCACTTCGAAGGTGCAAAGCACATACCATACCTACGGACACTGATTGCCAACTGATTAAGTGCGGATTGCATGCCTTGGGCATTATCGCACAGTAAGACAATATCATCCGCATACTCAAAGTCGAGAAGTCTTTCTCCAGGCAACAGATCCACACCACCATTACTTACATTCAGAGCTGTTTCCAGAATGTCATTGATGGCAAAGTTGAAGAGGAATGGTGAGATTGGGCAACCCTGTCTAACCCCACTGCTCGAATAGAACAATGGGGAAAGGTGGTTGTATGCCCTCACTCTGCCTGAGGTGTTTGTATATAGGGCTTTTAGGATGTTAATAAACTTCTCAGGCACACCCTTCTTCAATAGACAATCCCAGAGAACAGTCCTATCCAACGAATCGAAGGCAGCCCCGATGTCAAGAAACAATATGATTGTTGGCCTTTGATAAGTATGGCGGTGTTCTAAAATTTGGCGGAGTGTGAAGATATGATCAGTACAACCTCGACCGGGACGAAACCCTGCCTGCTCCTCGCGAGTCAATCTTTCTCGGGTTTTGAACAACCTACGAAGTATGACGGAAGCCAATCGCTTGGACGCAATCGGAAGTAGACTTATCCCCCGATAGTTGTTACAGGAACGACGTGGACCCTTTTTAAAGATAGGGACAAATATCGACTAATTCCACCATCTTTCAAAAGAGCCGGAGGTAAGTCATCTGGGCCAGGTGATTTGTAACGCTTCAAGAGTTGGTGTTCCTTGCGAACTTCCGCCCCATTTGGTGGATCAGTCGTCACCGGCCATGGAGGGCAGGACAGGTGTTGCCGGAGCAGCAGGCCAGGTGAACTGCCCTTCGAAAAATTCTTCCCATCGTCCAAGACGTCGATGGATGTTAGTGATTGGCATCCCATCATCCTCGCAGATTGTTTCGCTCACACCAGACTTCTTGCTGCCAGTGGCCCGGATGGGTTGGAAGCGCTTCCGGCAATTACCAGATGCAGCTGCTGGTTCCAGCTCATAGCACGCTCCGACCACCAGGTTTCTCGGTCCTTACGCAAGCTTTGCCCAATTTCCTTACGTAACATCCTTCGTTTGTGGTCAAACTCACGGTCACCCGAAGTAGACCGACGGGCTTCAATGAGTTGTAAGGAACCAGAGGAAACCCAGTGCTTAAGAGCGGGACGTTTCGCAAACCCACAACTGACTGTACCCGCCATTTTCATGGCGTCATGCAATTGCAACCAATGCTCATCTATAATTTTCGGTGGAGTGGTAGCTAGCCTAGAGGCTAGCTCGGTTCGATACTTACTTGCAACAGAAGTTGCAACCAGCTTGCTAATATCAATCCGTTGGTGGCGGTCACTTCGTTGTCCACTGAAAAGTAAGGTAAAATTGGCGCAGACCAAGGCATGGTCAGAGTCCAGATAGGTACTCCAAAAGGAGCGGCAGTCTTGTACACAACCACGCCAGTGGTAGCTGACCGCGATGTGATCAATCTGAGTCCAGGCCTGAGATGCATAGGGAGAACGCCAGGTGGCACATCGGCGATGACTGTGTGGAAAGTTAGTGCTAGCCAGAAACAGGTTGTGGTCTGTGCACAGTTACAGTAAATGGTCCCCATTATCTGTCCTGCGACCAACAATTCCTCATCGGCCACCTAAAGTACTCTCTTCTGTGCCTAGACGCCCGACCTGAGCATTCAAGTCTCCGGCTAGTACTACAATATCTGTCGAACGCACTTTCTGGAGAAGAACAGATAACTGGTGGTAAAACTCATCCTTGATTGCATCCGGGCTGCAATCTGTCGGAGTATAGGCGGAGATGACGAAAAGACATCGTTTCTCACGCCGATTTCTTCTCACTTTGATGGAACTCTCTAATCTAACAGCACATAACCGACTGTTAATGGGGATTCAATCGATTAGTGCTGCCTCAGCTCTGGAATCCGGTTAAAGCGCCGGACATTCGCTTTTCGTCCTCTCATTTTCATAAACAACACCCCTGGTGTGAGAAGGCAATGAGTAGGACTTCCCTGGCAGAAACTGTATACGCGTGGCCGTGTGAGAGTATTTCGAGAGGGCGAGCGAACCCACCCCACTCTCGGCCATACCAGGGCATTTGGGGGCTTTATTGATTTTTGGTACTGCGGTGTGTGCTACTGATATCGACTGATATTAGTAGTATGTATCGTCAATGGAAAGTGAAATATCTGTAGGCAGAAGGTTAAGAAGATCGAAGAAAAGAGAACGAGAACGAAAAATGATTGGTGTGAAAACAAAAGAACAATGAAACCTGAGATGATTGATTAACATGTTGCAAAAATGAATTATTTTTAGCGTATGATTCTCAGGTTTTACTAAGATGTTCTATAATTTTGTGTTGAAATACATTCGATTGTCCCCTCACTTATGTTCTCGTTCACTACAGTACAACAATACTTGTGGTGAATGACATAGAAATACGATGAAAATAAGAACTATATAGTAGCATTAAACTTGTCTTCTCACAAATATTGTTTGATATAAATTCACTTGGTATTGTTTGGCTTGTATCTTCCCATTGAGGTTTAAGACTGCAATTGACCCGTCTGTTATTGGCATACGTGCATACTGTGCGTATGCCTCGACATTGCATTAAATCTCAAGCTTTTAAAAGCAAAGATAGGTAGTGGCTAGCAGTGGAATCCAGGACGCGCGTTTCGTCCTATCGTCACTATCCATCATTGCTTACGAAAAGCTTGCGAATTAAGGCAATATCGAGGCATACACACATTATGCATATATGCCAATAACAGACTGATCAATTGCAGTCTATAACCTCAATTGGAAGATACAAGCCAAACAATACCAAGTGAATTTAAATTCACCCCATCGCACAAGAAACTGGCCATCAGGACTCAGTAGCTGGGTGGATAACGCGATGGCGTTTGAAGCGAATGGTACTGGGTTCGAGTCCCAGATTGAACATCAACTCTGAGTAGCAAGTACATCCAGCTGATGAGTCCCAAATAGGACGAAACGCACGTCCTGGAATCCACTGCTAGCTACTATCCACCATTGCTTACAAAAATTGTTTGATATAGTTTGTTTTTCATCGAAGTAACACATTATATTGTTAATGAAATAAAGTGTGTTATTTCACAATTCTATCATTTTCTGTGTGTATTTGATTAGAATATGGTCAAACAAGAACGTGCCGCTACTAAAATTCAAAAATGTCTTCGAGATTATGTTGCACGAAATAAAATGGTAAGATTTCTAAACTTAACCAATCATTTACATTTTGTTGATGTATATAATACTGTCAGTCGGTAACATCGTAGAACTTCTGACGTACATACATCAGTTCGAGTTGCCATATAACATTAGCACAGAGACACAATTTTTGATTCAAATCTTTTAGTGGTAATAAAAGTATAAGCAGTAATCGGAAAGATTCGGGTTTGAGTTTATTATTATTATTATTTGGATTTAAGTTTTCAAATAGTTTAGTCTATTCATCTGTACATAATGTGGAATACACTAAATATAATGAAGCACATTGAACTGATAAGAAATAAGTATACAAATGTTATATCCAAACGAGAATAAATGAATAGTAACCGTTAGGAATTATGTATGGACTAATATTATACGAATATTCTTATTGTATGACTATTAAGTAACTATATTATATGTATGTTCATATTTCTTTCATTATGAGCTCTTCTTTGACCTATCGACTATTATCATACGATTTACTATTAATGAGATAATCCCAATTGATTAGTCCCAGTTTCTTACAATTAAAACCACTTTCGATCTGATATTGCATAATTGTTATTTTATGATATGATGTGATCTGATTTATTTGTATATAAACTCAGTATGTTTGAAATATTATGATTCGTACCGTGGAGGTTGAGATTGGCGTTCTAGACTTGACAGTCAGGGCTTGGCGGAATAAGGACCAATCGAAACTTTACACTTCTTGTGGTAGTGTATACATCATTAATTTGGTCGTGTAAGTCAACATATCTAAATTTGGCAATCGTATTTCTAGATAGTCATATAAGTTAAGGATATAACAACAGGTATACAGATTCAGTGGTTTAATCAGTCAACATTAAATCATTTACAACTGAAATTAGAAAACCGTATCTGATGATAGACATGTCACATTATCAAGTTTTGTTCTGTGATGATGAAGCTACAAAGGACACTCCTATCAACAGGACTAAACCATCCAATTCAGAAAACAAAACTCCATGAAGTGTTGACTTTCAGCAAAACTAGTTCGTAAATCTAAACCGAACTCCTTACATACATTGACTTATTTAACTGAATTCTATTTATATAACACCTTTCAACATCAAGAATTTCATATCAAATTTATATTTTGTTGTGTTATGTCCTGATAAAGATAATAAATGGTAATCATTTGGGATCCATTTATGCATCAATAATATACGGATATTGATATTGTATAATTGTTAAGTAATTAAACTATTCATACTCCTGTTCCTCTCATCATAAGCTTTATTTTCATTTAAGAAATGTTATTCTACGTTTTATCATTCTTGAATTATACACTGTCTATCGATTAATACCTCCCACATTCACATCCACTTTTGGTTAGATCTGCAAATGTTGTTTCCTATTTTATGGTACGATGTGGTCTGTTTGGTTTGTGTATAAACCCGGTATGTTTGAAATAAATGCCCCCAAATGCCCTGGTACGGCTGTGAGTGGGGAGAGTCCGCTCTCCCTCTCCAAATGCTTTCACATGGCCACGCGTATATAGCCTCTGCCAGAGAAGTCCTACTCACTGCCTTCTCGTGGTGTGGGTGTTGTTTATGAAATTGCAAGAACGAAAAGTGAATGTCCGGCGCTTTAACCGGGTTGGTGGACATGGAGAGTCTGTAACAGCTTGGGTTGGTTGGTTAAGAGTTGACCCCAAACAACCAAGCATATGCCAAAACAGTATTGTTCAAGTATTCATTCACTTCCTTATTTTGTATAAGCGTTATATTCCCTATTATCTTATATTGAATGTTGAGAGCCTTTGTTTGTCTGAACAGATAATCCCATGCTCCACTGTCACCGCGCTAAGATCGAAATAAAGACCTATTCACTACTTGTCTGGTTTCTTCTATCAATAGCACGAGGGTTACTTAAGGCACGAAATTGGTGAGCCCTTTTTGAACACAAATTTAACCTCATTTCTGTTATTAACATTTTTTTTACTTAATCGTAAAAGTAGACCTGATTATCCGTAAACTAATTTGAGTATATAACTAGTTTATTCCGTATTATCTTAAGTTATTCGTGTTATAGTAACCACTTTTTGTGCTAACTTTATTGCTATATTTGTCACATACCTCATGTCAGACTCAATAGAAACCCATAATCTGGAGGATTTGTCACCAGTGGAGATAGACACTGTTATGACTACGAAATCCCGACTTCCAGAATTTGATCGTAGTGATCCTGAGTTGTGGTTTGCTCAACTAGAGCATTATTTCACGAGACACAATATCAAATCTGAAGGGATTCGCTATAGAGACTTGTGTTCTATCCTTCCTCCTTCAGTCGCCAAAGAAGTCCGTGACTTGATTTTAAGTCCACCATCACCACAACCATACACCATCTTAAGACGAGAGATAATGAACCGTTTATCATTATCAGATAGTCAAAGAATCCAAAGACTTTTTCAAGGTGAAACACTAGGTGATCGGTCGCCGTCACAGTTTTTACGTCACCTCCAAGTCTTAGTGGGTGATAACACAGTGGGTGAAGCAGTCCTAAAACAAGGATGGATACAAGCTCTCCCATGCTACGTCCAACACTGTTTGGATGCACAGGATCCTGAAACCTCATTATCTCATTTAGCGCGTATAGCCGACAGAATAATGGAAAGAGGTCCTCCAACTGGATCAGGCACAATAAATCACACACAAAAAGTAGAATCAGCAAAAGACCCCGTAATAGAAGGACTCATTGCGAGTGTTAAGAGTCTCACTGAGGCTGTCACCAGAATGCAAATGGGTCATAGAAACAGGAGCAGGTCACCACAACGACCACGATCCAAGTCACAAAACAGGTCACAAATGTCCAGACAATCTGGGCAGTTTTGTTGGTACCACTGGAAGTTTGGTGTCAACTCAACCAAGTGCATGCAACCATGCGCCTGGCCTAAGCATAATTCTAAGACAGCGGGAAACGAGTAACCCCTCCCCAGGTCGCGACGACTGAGGAGGGGCGCCTAAACAGTCGCTTGTTTTATGTTAGAGACAGAAACTCTGGCTTGAATTTCTTGGTGGATACTGGCGCTGCTCTTAGCATCATCCCTCAAAATAAAACTGAGATTAGTCGAGAAACATCATCAATTACACTTCAAGCTGCAAATAAAACTAAAATTGCGACATTTGGGCAGAAAACTTTAACCCTAGATTTGGGGTTCAGGAGGCAATTCCCTTGGGTTTTCACGGTAGCCGACTTAGATCTGGCAATACTGGGGATGGACTTTCTAGAGAGATACGAATTTCTAGTTGACACCAAGAAACGGCGATTAACACTAAAAGAAACTTCGTATTACACAAAAGGCAAAGAAAGTCACATCAGCTCTCTTAACTTGATTCAAACTCCCCAGTAACAACAGCGAAATTCCAAGATATACTCGCGGAATTTCCAAACTTAACTAAACCAAACCCACAGCCTTCTAAAGACAAACTAAAAGTGAGTCACACTATCAAAACCGAAGGTGCACCGGTGTTTGCAAAACCCAGGAGACTAGCACCAGATAAGCTCAAAATCGCTAGGGCCGAGTTTGATTATATGCTACAATTGGGTATTATCCGTCCCTCTGATAGTCAATGGGCATCCCCTTTGCATATGGTCCCAAAGAAGAATGAAGGTGACTGGCGACCGTGCGGGGATTACAGAGCCCTAAACCGTCAAACCGTACCAGATAGGTACCCAATACCTCATATCCAAGATTTCACCAACGGTTTACAGGGTATGAACATATTCACTAAAATTGACTTAGTCAGGGCATATCACAATATCCCGGTGGCTGATGAAGATATTCCCAAGACAGCTATTACTACACCCTTTGGCTTATTCGAGTTTGTACGCATGCCATTCGGCCTGAGAAATGCGGCACAGACATTTCAAAGATTCATAGATAACCTACTTCGAGATATGCCATTTGCGCAGGGGTATATAGACGACTTGTTAATTGCCAGCCCCGATTTGCAATCACACGAACAGCATGTACAAGCAGTGTTGAAAAGACTGGATGAACATGGAATAAACATACATCAAAGTAAGTGTGTTTTCGGTGTTCAAACTTTAGAATTTCTCGGTCACACAATAAGCCCAGAAGGGATTAAACCTATCAAAAAAGAAGTGGATACCATCAAACAATACCCCGTACCTAGTTCTCTAACACAACTGAGAAGTTTTCTAGGCCTAATTAACTTTTATCGCAGATTCATACCAGGTTGTGCACAATTAATGCAACCTTTGACAGATTCACTTAAAGGAAAACCAAAAGAATTCAAACTGTCTTCTGACGCCATCGAAGCTATTAAACAGCTTAAAGATAAACTGGCTCAAGCAACTACGTTGATATATCCGAATTCTCTTTCCCCACTTGCTTTGATGGTGGATGCTTCAGATAAAGCAGTAGGCGGTACCCTTAACCAACTGGTTAAAAACGCCTGGAAACCAATTGCTTTCTTCTCGAAAAGACTCGCTCCAGCCGAAACAAGGTATTCTACCTTCGGGCGAGAACTTCTTGCAATCTACCTGACCATTAAACACTTCCGACACATGTTAGAAGGTAGGGAATTTATAGTCTTTACGGATCACAAACCACTGACGAATGCATTAAAAGCGAGAGCCGATAAATACTCACCTCGAGAAGTCCGACACCTTGACTATATATCACAGTTCACAAGCGATATCCGACATGTCAAAGGTCAGGACAATCAGGCGGCAGATGCTTTATCCAGACTAGAAATGAACGTGCTACAGCAGTCTACAGTAAACTTCGAGACGTTAAGACACGAACAAGAGCAGGACCTAGAATTACAAAACCTACTTAAAACAAACAATTCAAGTCTTAATTTAAAACAATTCCCATCACCTATCGATGGTATTCTAATTTATTGTGACACGACCAAGGCAATGCCGCGACCTTTCGTTCCCAAAAATATGCGAAAGTTGATATATAATAACTTTCATTCTTTGTCTCATCCTGGCGCGAAAGCTTCAACAAAACTAATCAATGCCAGATATATATGGCCGAATTTACAGAAGGATGTACACAAATGGGTTAGAGAGTGTTCAGCATGTCAACAATCAAAGATTAATCGTCACACAAATTCACCCATAGGTGTTTTCTCGCAACCAGATGCACGTTTTGCCCATGTGCATATCGACTTGGTAGGTCCTTTACCACGTTCAAACGGTTTTAATTATCTTTTTACATGCATAGATCGATTTACCAGATTCCCTATAGCCATCCCGATAGCGGACATCACAGCGGAAACAGTAGCCAAAGTTTTCATGCAGAACTGGGTAACCATTTTTGGTACACCCATAACAATAACGACGGATAGAGGAGCGCAATTCGAATCCGAACTATTTAATAACTTGGCTAAACTTCTAGGCTCCAATAGGATACGCTGCACTGCATATCATCCTCAGGCTAATGGGATGGTAGAACGTTTTCACCGTCAGCTAAAAACCGCCCTTATATCTCACTCAAACCCCAATCAGTGGACAGAATTCCTACCATTAGTTATGTTGGGAATACGAACATCTGTCAAAACTGACGCACAGTGTTCAGCTGCGGAACTGGTTTTCGGAACAACTCTGAGACTACCAGGTGAATTTATTAACCCTAATACTAACAGTCAAAAACTTAATTTAGAAAATTATGTAGATCAACTACGGGACCACATGTCTAAACTTAAGCCGATTAATACTCGTGAACAATCGCGCGCCGTATATATACCTAAAGACCTAAGCAATTGCACGCACGTCTGGATAAGATGTGACAAAATAAAAGCACCACTCAGTCCTCCATTTGAAGGTCCTTTCAAAGTCGTCTCAAGAAAATCTAAATATTTCGTGATAGAAAAACATGGAAACATCGACACAGTAAGTATTGATAGGCTAAAGCCGGCTTATCTAGATCATGAACCACCATACGTGTTGTTAGATCGTTTAACTGACAAATCCATTACGGAATCGAAATGTAAAAACGATAAATCTTTACAAATGACTAAAACGGTTCGCTGGGCACATCCGATTAGTCAGTCAAGGATGTTGACAGTTTCGGCTGCAGGATAAAATCTAACCACGTAGCTAATCAGACCCTGCATCTACTTAAAAATAATTTTTCTCCTCATTCCGCCTCACCTACAACTCCCCAGACCTTTTGCCTTTGATATATAAGTGTTATGTTAAATATTTTTTTAAAATACTGGACACATAAGCTAGGTATTCCGAAACGATGGCTGAGGATTTTAATCAAACTCATACAACTAACACTGGCAAATACAACGAATTCAAAAAGCAACCCAGGCGAGTTTTATAATTTCTTTTTCTGGTTAATTAACTATGTTGGCTGTACTTCTTATATATCTATATACATTTTTCACGTAGACTGGCTATACATATATACCATATGAACTACTTCTAAAAGTTTTCGGTCGAAGATGTGTTTAGTAGCTTGATACGCTTAATACTACTATTAATAAGTAGTTTTCTAGACAAAACATTTTGGATTAAACCATGGTCAAGTACTTATTAAAGTTCTCATCATTTTTTTTCATGTTTAGGAAACTTACGTAATGACTTAACCAGTTTTCCTACAGCATGCTTTTTAGTGTGATCATATAACCCATCTTTATTGGCAATATTCAAATTTTTTTTAATTTCTGACATTTAAGAATCAATAACCGTGAAGATATAGTACAGTGCGTTACTGTAAGGTTACTATGTTAGCCGCATTGATTCCACATACCTAATTTTAAACACAACTTATAAGGGAACTGTTAAGTAATCACAACATTGAACTAATATGAATATCACAGCTATGCTAACGTTAAACCAATTATTATTAGTGGTCCATACAAAATCCTGGAACTTAACACTAGCGTTATAAAAAAGACATGTTATGTCAATAACTTATATATATATATACCTTTTTTTCGTTGGTTTAATTATAACGTAAAATGGAAATCTACCACACTTGTAGTTTTTTTTCTATAGCATTATTATTAATAAAAACAAAGAACTTGTACTATTCCAATATGGCACTTTGACATATCAATCCGTCCTCCTGTTATCTTTCTCTCATATCTGAGCAACATATGGCCAACAAACATCGTATTGAAGGGGGTTTTGGTGAACGAAAACGCTAGCCCCACACGCACTCGAACCTCTGCCCTCCTGGATGCTAGACCGTGTGCCTAGCCATTAGACCACATCAAACCACGGGCGAATGACTGCAATCTTTCCTTTTACCGATTAATCATATATAATACTAATGAGTAATAGGACTTACACATTTCTAAGGTGCAGACAAATTCGTTACTTGGATGAATTGACGAAATATTGTTTCAATATATCATACATACTTAGATCAAACCAGAAAAGAGTATTTGACACAATTGTACTTAATCCTCATAATCTACACAATTTTTTCTCCTCCTTAACCGTATATTCTTTTCCGTTTTGTGGAGTACAACTATGCACCCTTGGTTACGTACCTGGTTATAAAAGGCGGTCGTCATAGGCCCAAGGTCATACATTTGATCGGGTTTCACAATGAGTCCAACTTCTAGCAAGTTTACACTTTTACATATATGCATTATAAAAAAGTTTTTTTTTTGTTTTCATACCTTTTCGTACATAAGATGGCTACACTATGTCTATTTTCTTCCAGAATACCAATCCTTTCTGGAGGCCAATCACTTACGTGGAACCGAACAATTATAAATTATATTTATGTATTTCCATTTTGTATCTTATTATTTTATGCAGGCAGTGGAGCAGTTCTTCAGGTTTGCTTGATTTTCACCATTACCTTTGAAGTAGATTCTTCTTTACTTTTTACTTGAGGGCGACTCAAGAGGCAGGTGAGTAAACACCTGATAGCCGGTCTGAGCACGGAAAAATCGTACCTCACCAACATGGTGTTGGGTAGCCCGCTCGCGGCACTTCCTCAGATATTCTTATTCCACATTCTCACACTCTTTCTCTTGAAAGCACGCAGCAAACCGTCGGCGATAGTTGTAGAATAAATCACATGCTACAAAATAAGATGACAAACTAGTAAATGAGAGACATCCATGGACTATCGTTGACAGCGTTAGTCGTCACTGATTGTAAGTCAAATAGTGAGCGAGTTGATAATTTTCCCTCGGGATGAGAAATAGAACTAAGGTGTTTTCGATAGATAGGTTAATCGAACCGACGTTCCTACGGAAGTCGATTCTAGGGGGAAGCTAATGTAACAGCTTGGGTTGGTTGGTTAAGAGTTGACCTCAAACAACCAAGCATATGCCAAAACAGTATTGTTCAAGTATTCATTCACTTCCTTATTTTGTATAAGCGTTATATTCCCTATTATCTTATATTGAATGTTGAGAGCCTTTGTTTGTCTGAACAGATAATCCCATGCTCCACTGTCACCGAGCTAAGATTGAAATAAAGACCTATTCACTACTTGTCTGGTTTCTTCTATCAATAGCACGAGGGTTACTTTAAGGCACGAAAAGTCCACCTAGGGCAGTTGGAAAACCCTGATTTAAAACCAATGGTGCACATGGGCTCCAGTATCCTCAGGGAACAAATGGCGTATGAACCAATCGTTGATCACCGGCTTCCATGAGACTGCATCTCCTTACGTTGCTCCACTGCGTTGTGGATCAAACCTATAGGTCAAAGGCTACGGGTGCGACCCCCTAATAAAACCACCTGCTTCGGTCTGGGCACCCGAGCAATATCACAGCCCTCACACATATCAAATGAGATTTGTGTGGCGCATATGTACTTGGTGCCTCCTTTTACCAATATCTATGTGTTAAAATAAATAATAATAATATAGCAGAGGCTGAGATTGGTGTTCTGGACTACACTGGTGGGGCTAGGCCGGAAGCAGGACCGATAAGGACTCTAGACTGCTCGTACGTGTTTTACGCGTCATTGGTCTAATCGATAAATTACTGTTCTCTAATTGGCGATATCATTACGTTGTACATTAACAGGGCACTCAAGCTACAAGTTATAACATGTAGATATCAATTTAATGACTAGTGTTACTTTATTATAAACATATTTACTTGGTTCCATCGTTCTTGTTCTTCCGTTTCTCTCTCTCTCTCTCTCTGATGAATATTCTTTTAATTTTCTAGAAACGTTACTTTATTGGATTATTGAATGAGTTATCTAAACAATTAGATGATATAATAAATAAAACTGGTTTCAATGCGGAGCATGAATTTTAACATAAGTTATTGAAGTTACTTCAATGTTTCAATACATGCTATCGTAATAAAAGTCCGGAACAAAAACATCTTGTAAGTTAGAATGTATGTTTGTTTTTTTGTTGTTGTTTGTATAAAAAAAGTCAAATATGGACCGAAAGGCTGTTTATATTTCATTCTGTTTACAATTCACCTTTTTTCATGAATGCAACTCAAGTAATAAAGTATGGAATTATGTTACTCAGCTTTGAAATACACTTTTCTGTGAGGACCAATAGTACTAATTTGGATCCTTAAACTCAAGTAGATTCATTGAAATGGAAGCCTGAACCATAATGGTTGTAATTTAATTGCGTTGAACACTATAATCCACCAAATTGTTGTCAGAGGTGTAGTGAAGGTTGTCACTTCTCGGTTGGCCATACTATGGAAGAATACTTCTTGAAAAACCCTAAATGGAGACTGGATTAGTAATGATATTGACGGTTTTCGAGCGTGTCTGCCGAGCACAAGACAACCGTCTGAGGCCGGTCACACTACCTTTTAACAAGTATTTGTTTGTTAAACGTTTAGCCATGGGACAAGGTTTAGTATGCCATTTTCGAGGTATAAATCTTTTAAGTTCATCCTCCCTTTTTGGAGGGGTCCGAAAGATGGTGCGACACATTGGTAGAGGCGTTAACAGATATGGCTCAGAATAGAAGCCAGTGGCGATCCTGCTGTAACCTTCTTTTACTTTCTTCATAAGAAGTGGTTGTATTTTCCTTAACTGAAATATTTCTTCTGGTTGTACCTTTCCGTTTCCCCCATTATTATTATTATTATTATTATTATTATTATTATTATTATTACTATTATTATTACACTACCTTACACTAATCTGGTCGTTATTGTTTTGTTTTTCTTTTACGCTCCATATCTTCTTTTTTTCTCTTCCTATTCTCATTGTTTTGTATGGCGCATACATATTTGGTGCCCTCTTGTACCAGTATTTATGTGTTCAAATAAATAATAAATAAAATCCTTTTTTGGAAGGAAATATTGGTTCACATGCTGTGATAATGGGGTATGACAACTTGAACCGACGTACATAAGTAAAAGTTCTATGTTGTGACGAACTGATCGCTGTTTGTTTGAAGGAAACATCCTGATACCGTCACACCTCAGTAAAGTTAGTATTATAACTTTTTCAATTCTTAGGTTTGCTACTTTTAACATTATCGCTCTTCAGCCGACTAGCATGGCGTGATAAAATCTATAAGAACTAATTTTCCAGCCAATATACTTCGATTGGGTCACCATGATATGATAGTCTGACAACACTACATCAAACTATTAACCATAGTCGACACCATAATCCACCGAAACTCACTTATTGAATACCCCTTAATCCAGTGAATCATTGACTTCAATCTTCGGTAAACCATTCCAAGGTAGATACTCATGCCTCCTACAATTATCAGTTCCAAATAGGAAGAAACAAGGGAACCTGCTGAAACCCCACTGACCACCTACTTTTCAACTGTGGACATAAAGCGATGGATTTCGCTGTTTCAGATTTATTCTAATTGAAAAATTACGTCCGCTAACCGTATGTATGTATGTGAACTATGACTTCGTTTATCACTGACAAAATTCAAAGGGAACTACCATGGTGGTTAATTTACTCTCATTCTAGCTTTTTTGTTTAAGAGCAAGAGACTGCCACATTTGAATTTATGTATTACATGAATATGCGACAAAAATATTGTAATATTTACAATTGGTTCGAAGACAGGAAAGATATCTATTTCGTCCTAGTCTGGAGCTCTTCAATAGTATGTGCTCAATTGAGTTACCACTGTATTAATTTCTCATTGATACATTTTATTTCTCAAATATTTATATATTTTTCTCAATTATCAAAATTACTATAATATCCACAAAACCCCTTCTGATATTAGTCAATATATGTTCACTAGTGACAGTCTCCAAGACGTATTTCCTGGAGTTCTAGTGAGAAACAGTGACCAGTGGATTTCAACCATGTCTGTTATGAGATAGTAAGTCATTGAAGACAATGGTGGATGTGTCGCTGAATTTCGTGGATTAGTTGAAGTTAGACATTAACACTGTTGGATCCCGGCCGGGTCAGTGGTCTAATGGCTAAGCGCTCGCGAGGCGAGATTGTAGATGCACACTACTGAAGAGTCCCACAATAGGACGAAACGGCCGTCCAGTGCTTCCAGGTTTTCCATAATGGTCTAACTTCAATTGACTCATGATCTCAACGATGAAATTGTATATTTCTGGCATTTATAAAATAATTTTGTTTTTTCTCTGTATTGATACCATAGTTTACTGTTTGTCGTTTATTATTGTCCAAACATGGAAAAGATGCACAAGTCAACTGGTTAACTAATGGTTCTGCTGACCATATTTTCACACTAGGGAATTCGTTATTAATCAACATCAAGTAAGTTTCCATGACGCTTTCTTGTTTTTACGTTTGTTACGTCCTCGATCCGTCTACCCATTTTTGTGCTGAGGATAACTTGTCTAATCCAGATTAAGACCCTGACGCGATAGGCTGACCGGCTTAACCTTGAGGCTAGTACGCGTGAGTTCGAAATGGGTTAGAGAGAAGGAAACTATTCCATCAACTCAGAAACCATAATCAACAACCTTTCTCATCCTATATAGTTTTCAAATATACAAACATTTATTTATTATTTATTTATTTGAACACATAGATATTGGTAAAAGGAGGCACCAAGTACATATGCGCCACACAAATCTCATTTGGTATATGTGAGACGGCTGTGATACTGCCCGGGTGCCCAGATCGAAGCATGTGGTTTTCTGCGAGCGTCACACCCGAAGCCTTCGACCAACAGGTCTGCTCCATAACGCAGTGGAGCAACGTAAGGAGATGCAGTCTCATGGAAGCCGGTGACCAACAGTTGGTTCATACGCCATTTGTTCCCTGAGGATACTGGATCCCATGTGAACCACTGGTTCGGAATCAGGATTTCCCGACTCCCATAGGTGGATCCTCCATGTCCGTTAACCCGGTTAGTGCCGGACATTCACTTTTCGTTCTTGCAATTTCATAAACAACACCCCCACTACGAGAAGTCAGTGAGTAGGACTTTCCTGGCAGAGGCTATATACGCGTGGCCATGTGAGAGCATTCGGAGAGAGAATTGACTCTACCCACTCTCAGCCGTACCAGGGCATTTGGGGGCCATATACAAATCAGTTTACATGATTTAATTTCGCTACTGTAAAGCACTGAAATCCCTTTTATTATTTCATTTTTCCCCTACAGATATTTAACAAAACTTCCATCATTAACAACATCATCAAACTATACATTACCGATTCGTGTATTAGAGGAATTATTCAACATTTTAATCGGAACTTGTTCATCTACAAAAATTTCTTTATATTCAAAACAACTATACTTCAGTATTGAATGGATTTGTCGACATTTATCAAAGCATCATTATTTTAATCATTTGGCTTATTTTATGGATCAACAATTACCGACTACAACTGGTGGTTACCTTAAAGATTTCACTACCCAATCACAAGTATTTGATCCTGTGGAATTTTTCAAATTACCAAAAACTCGTTCTTTCATTAATCTAATTATTGCACCGTTGAAATGTACTTTTAACTTATCGGATAATGGTAGTCCATTTTCTGTAAGTCATAATTCTTTTGTTTTTCTTTCAATGACATATATGTATACTGACTGATGATTGAATATTCTATTTCACGTAATACGCTTAAAATCTGATACAATTTGATACTAAAACTAAGTATGCACTACTCAAAGTAAAAGGAAAAAGGTAAAGCAGGAAAGGGAAGTGTAGTGAAAAAAACAACAATAGGGAGATAGAGTTTAGTTTAAAAATATACAACGAAGAAGGACTTCTTTCAGTTAGTTAGAGGCGACAAAACCAAAACGTAGCATTGTCCATAAAGTCATTAAGTTCTTGTCTGAGCCATGTTGGGAGATGCAGACTAGTTGGTTGGGGTTCGCGCGACTATCGTAATCAATGGTTGGAGATTCTGGGTGATATGGCTCAGAATCGATTACAATGGTGTAGGTGTGTACACTCTTTGTCTTCCTTTAAACTGTGAGATTAAAATTACTTTATACATTTCTTTCTGCAAATTAACTCTTTCTCTTTGTATCATATTCTTATATACAATCTTATTATATATCACTACCACTGAAGTAACTGTTTCTATTAATTCGTTGTTGTGCTTATGAGGTATGGCAACTTGGATCGATGTATACATGTGCCTGGTGCTACGTTGTAGCTGACTGACTTTCAGTTAAGGAAGTCCCTCACTTTTATGAAGAATCCTTAAGTAAATCATATCATGACAGCTACTGGCTTATATTCTGAGTCATCTTTAATGACACCTCAATCCCTTCAGTAATGCCATCTTTAAAACGACCTCAACCAGGTAGTCGTAATGGAACGACAGTTGCCAGTATTGTAAAGCTTTCTTTTGTGCCACAGCACCATATTATAAGTTGATCACTCCGCTACTTTTTCCACCCAGTCCCAGTGTCGACAATTATTGCATTATGTGAAATTCATTAAGATGACATTCTTGACACATGCAAACCACTGAAGCTGGTGTTTTTCCAAATAGCAAAATCTGTGAACTTATCGTCACGGTGACCCAACACTTTGTTAAATCTCCCACATCACTAATATAATGTTGTTAATGGATGCTAGTAAACTTTCAGAGACAATGATAATTGAACAGAGAGTCGCCAAACATTCTCAGTTTTCCTAGATGCCTTCATGTTGTTTATGATCATATCTTAATTATCGTTTTATTATTGAAGAGCAATAAATTATTAGTAATCGACTGTGTAGTTAGATGTTTATCTCACAGTTATACTTGTTATATATAGACTGTTTATATTTACAATGAAAAAAGTACACGTTTAGTGATAGTTGGTGTTATAATTCTCTCTTATTGCAACCCAGCTATACCTATTGCTTAGTATTCTTAGACATCAATTCACTCGACAAGTCCACAAATCAGAACACGGTTGGACAGGAAAGAAACTATATTCCAAATAGCAAGGGTAGATGGAAGTAAGAAGCACAATAAGAAAAACGTTAGTATGTTTAACGTTTTTACACGAGAAGTTTCTAGAGTGTTCTTCAAGTATCGACTAGCGCTGATTGGATAAGGATTATCCAACCTTAGCTGCTACCTTGACGCGGTGGTCGGGCTTGCCTATCGTGATGACCCAACCGAGCTATATTGGCTGGAACATATGTTCCTGTAGGTTCTACCATGTCAGGCAGGTCGATTGGAGAACGGTAAGACCAAAAGCAGCAACTCAAGGTCTGAGGACGAAGTCGTTCTGCTGACTGTAGAGGGGTGTGACAGCAGTAAGGTGTTTCCCTCGGACAACCAGCATCTGCAGCGATGCTGCCTTCCCACAAGGAAGGAAGGGGTTAGAAAAGGTCGACCCTAAAAATGTCACACCTCATCTTACCTCATGGATTTCCTTCTCCGGCAGTAAGGCTCTTTGAAGAACGGAGCTAACACGTCAAAAGGCCGTGCGCGACCGGCCTCAAGCAGTTGTCCCTTGGGCTCTGCGGTCACACTCCCAGGTCGTTAAGACCATTATTAATCCAACTTCCTTTCCAAGTTTTTCAAGAAATACCCTTCCACGGTTTGAGAAGCCGGGAAGTGACACCAGCCCTCATACCCGTAACAGCATGCAAAGATACAAGTACTCGTATATGAGAGATATGGATCTCACAAAAATTAAACGAATTCACAATATCTTACAAATATATCATTGTTGACTTCAGAAAGTTCTTCATACTTTATATTTGAAAATGTCACATTCTCAACAAGGTAACATGAAAATGAAAACAACAGAGCTCTACTACTATTAGTATAAGTAATACTTGCTTAGATATATGAAGTATACTCAGATGATTAATGACTCCCAAGTGGATTCCACTAATATTATCCTGTGATATTCAATACAAAGAAAAAGAATTTTGTTCTATGCATATAATTTTCACTTGTCGGCTAAGTGAACTTCACAAATCTTACAGTCCTATTGTATTTTCCTATTTTTTTCTTCTATTTATGTAGAATCCAATGGTCGATTTTTATCGTGAACTTGTTTTCACAGCATTAAATGATATTCTCATATCAACTATTGATGATCACAATACTTATATTATCGGTGAACGTGTTATACTCAGTGTTGGTATGGAAATGTTCAAACTACCTAATCTACATCAAATTGTTATTCATGGATGTTTAACAGCGGTTGAGAATGAAAATAGCCAATTAAACACTGAACAACAACGACAACAACACCACATAATGGAACTATTTCATTGATTCCTTCTATCAGTAAGTACGTTGTAACATTTATATGTTTCGTTTTCACAATAATCATCATATGTAAATATTTTTTGTTTGCTATCAATAATTAGCATCACTTGTAAATGTTATTTTATACATGTCTTTGTTTGCATAACTAGCTGTTAGATTGATGTATAGTCTTTGCCCTTTTTCAATAGCTCTGTAATTCATCACTCCATAATTCATTAATTATCATGTTCCTTGCTCTTAGATTTCTTAACACTATGCCCTAAACTATATGTTGGGGCTTCTATTTTTGTAACCCAGTTGTTATTATCTACGATTTGAGATTTAATTCATTTAGATCTAAGGTAATTTCTAATCAAAAACTTTTTAAGATCTCTTCTAGTGTGAACGTAAAATAATGCTAACTCTGTCATGCATCCACTGATATATGACAATACTTTGACGTTAATAATCCACAAGTTAATAAGCAATAGAGAGGATCGACCTCTAAGAATGTTCCGAACATAAGTAGAACAATTCCGTATATATGGCGACAAATCCTTGGGACATAGGAAACTTAGCAAATTAAAGGGAACAACAAAATCAATCAGAAAGCAAAAATGATCACGCTAATTAATAATAATAATGAGTTAACCTACTTTAAAACCAGACAAGTACCACTAGATAAAGCTCTGACATTTTATACAATGCATGAGTTGGGTGTTCCTACAAGCCACATTATTCATACTTCAAGTAATTAAATATGTGACTGCAACTTCTGTAGTCTCATACGTAAAGGTATTACTTTGGGTTCGAAAGGGAGGGTTTGCACTTCTCAACTATTTCTCAGCTGATAGTAGTCTATGAAGTGAAAGGTACTGGAGTTACGCCCCGTAAAATGTTTGTAGTGTTTTATCGAAATAAATGGTTATTATCCTTTAAAACTGTACAACCATTTCAGATTTATCATATCTGACAAGAGTGATGACTGATTATACTGATTAGTTTACTCAGAACCACATTTAGATACGGCTTATGAGTTCTAGTAAGTAGATATGAGTGATCGTTCGGTTCAACTACGCTCTGACAATCAGTGACTCTTGTAAAGATTTCAAGTGAGTTTTCTAATAATCTGGTAATCGTCAATATGAACTCTACGTTGGATACTTTTTTTATCGACTTTCTTTCAATCAGTTATCAGTAGAAGGGATCAGTTAAGTCACTGATGATTCTAAAGTATATGCTTGGAATGCAACTGTACTTCGAATCAAGCACGTGCTTTTGCGTTGTAGTGGCGCTGGAAAATTTAGGGATATAATCAAATAAAGCTATAGTGATTTTCCAGAAGAAATAATTGTTTACTCAGTGGAATTTGAAGAAAACTTTCATTCCGATGTATCCTGACACATAAATAAAATATGTTTCACCCAGCATGATACGAATATAGCTAGCAGCGAAAGATACTGAGACAGTCTACGCAATAATTATGGACAGCGGACGGTGACGATGCCGAAAAATGAAGCGGACCACAGTTTTAGGTAACCTTAGATTGTTGTTGAATGTTATCAAGAAGAATCGAAAGTTGATTCCAATCTATTTCACACCAAATGTGTTTATTCATTCTCTCCACCTACTCGTATTCAGTTATGCTATATTATTGACCTAAATTATTTTATTTTCCATGTAAACATACTACTCCTAATCTTTCCATCTAATTCTTTGTAGTGAGTAGTAAGGTTATGTTGTGAAGTTTTTCTGTATGTATTAGTATAACTTTTCCCACTCATAGGGCACATATATTTGTAGTCTCACTTAAATTCTTGCAACCACAAAATACTTGTACTTAAATTTTGTGCTTTTAGAGGTCGGCTGTTGTTTGCGATCAAATGACTAATCGTCTGCTTTTCGAGCTACCTGGGTTCGACTCCTCACATACCGCTTTGTGGAGTAGTGGGTGGCTCAATGAGTGAATTGTCTGGCTTTTAGCCGCCAAATCATAGGTTTTAAGATAGCTCCATTTACTGTGGTCCGGTCAACCAGGTAGTGGTATCACTCTGTCTCTCACACGTAGAGTGTAACCCAGTGCCAAGTGCACGAATGTATATCTCATCTGTGCTAACGGGGTGTGGCAACTTGAAACGACTGATAGATGTACCAGGCTGTAGGTTGAGTATGAATTACTGATCGAATGAAGTATTTGATGAAAGTAAATGTCCCAAAACTGTTTTTAAATCCATGCATTGATTTTTATTGTTAAAACAGATTTATTACACCTTTTTGTGACTGTGGCTATACCTGGCATGTTAGTAAAATGTGATCCAACCACAACCACATCAAGTTCAACTGTCCATACAACCGAGTCATCAATGATACAAGATACTGATGACGATGATAATCACGAAGAAGCAGTGACAGAGGAAGAAGGAGGTGACGAATCATTGCCAGTTCTGTTAGCTACTGAATCTTACACACATTATACATGGTCTGGTTCACCTTTAGAAGCTGCGATAACGATACGTTTTGTTGCTCGGATACTTATGAGTTGTTTAACGGAACCTCATCTGCCTATTGTTCGTCCAATTACTGATCCTAAACCGTTACAACTACGAATTGGACAAGGAGAAGAATTATCAGATGATGACGATGGTGATGATGACGACAACAAGATTAATGATAATCATAATAGAATGAAGGGAGTGGAAATCAATGATCAGGAAATGAACATGTCAGCTGAATTTACTAGAAGTACTAATAACTGTAGTCTTATTTCAGAGGCTGTCTCGTTTCAACCAGTATGGGTATATTTCTTATCTTTGTTTCGCTTTTGTCGAAAATGTGTGTTTTTGTCTTTGAAGTTTTGGTTATATAGTTGTATTCTCTTTAATTTTGTTGAATGATTTAATTGAGACTGCAGTCAGTTCATACTTAAGATGCGTCGAAAAAAGTGGATAGTTATTTATATTTTTGACTAATTAAAATGCTTCAGTTTGGGCACTCGGGCAGTATCCCAGCCCTCACACAGATCGATTGATTTATGTGGCTCATATCTATTTGGTGCCTCCTTGTACCAATATAAGTAAATTCAAATGCTCCGGTACAGCCGAGAGTGGGGAGATTCCAATCTCCCCCTCGAAATGCTCTTACATGGCCACATGCATACGACCACTGCCGTCTCGCGGCACGGTTGTTCTTTACGAAATTAAGAAAAAAAAGCTAGTGTCCGGCACTTTAACCGGGTTGGGCACACGGACAGTATCACAGCTCTCACATAAATCAAATGACTTGTGTGGTGCATATATTGCTTAGGAATACTATGAGAGTTTCGTGAATTTTTCTAAAAACATTTACCAAATTTAGTTTTGTATTCTCGGCTTTGAGTCACGCTATTTATGTGTAAGAACCATTGATACTATTTTGATGGTAAGACCAATTTATGCGGAGCGGGGTTCGAACCTATCACAGAGGTAGTACCATATTGTTACATTACTTTTAGTAGATCTAGAGGCCTAAAATGTCACAAGAACACTAATAGATAGTATCTAACAGGTTAGGTACTCTGGTCGGCAATGATAAATACACCATACAGATTAAACGACTCATATTCATTGTATCATTCCTAGAAAATAAACTTATTTTATAGTTTTTGAGGAATACATTTTAACCTATATGAGTTCAATGAAAATTTTACTTTAAAGTAGTCAATTTATGGATAAAAACACCTACCTACCTGTTAAACATCAAATTTTGGCGATTCCATTCATTAATAACCAAATACTAAGTTTTACAATTCACTTTGAATTTAACCTACTATAGTCCAACCTCTCTTCTAAATACTACCAATTTATAAACACAGCTAATATAATAAATATCAAGGCATCTATTAATTTGATCCATATACCAATATAGAAGAGGCTAACCAAATTCATTATTAAATATTAACGATGGGAAAACCTGAAGCCTTAGTACTAATAATAAGAGGTCATGTGAGACGGTGGCTTAGTGGTTAGGGTCCTCGACTTCTGGCCTTTAAGTCATTGGATTCGAAACCTGCTCTTCTTACTTCGGTTTGGTCAACCGCGTAGTATCATAAGCCCTCACATTTAGAATGTGATTTATACCATGAAGATATATAACTATATCATAAGTTCCAAATTAGACGAAACATATGTTATTCATCTCACTATTAACCACTATTCAATGTTTATTGATATGCACATAAATCTCACGGGTACTTGTCATCGAGTCGCCCATCTCACAGGTTGTTATTTCAAATCTCTCTTTGTTTATCATAGTTCAACCAGTCAGTTATCATCACTAACCATTGCATTATTTAGTGAAGCTCATTGCGTACATAATACGCAAAGAATATCTGTGATTTGTGAATTAAATTTGTTTTCACAGATTGAAATCATGAGTCAATTGAAGCTAGACCACCATGGAAAACCTGAAAGCACTGGGTCTGTTGTGAGATAGTAACTCACTCGTCCTAGTATGGGACTCCTCAGCAGTGTGCATCCACGATCCCGCACACTGCTGAGGAGTCCCATACTAGGACGAGTGAGTTACTATCTCACAACAGACCCAGTGCTTTCAGGTTTTCCATGGTGGTCTAGCTTCAATTGACTCATGATCTCAACCATTGAAATATTTATTCCCCTGTTGAACACTTGCATACTCAAAAGGTATTTTATGTATATATCATCCTCTTTGATTAAGATTTTATAGTTATAGTTCCTGACTCAGATTCTAATGGATAATTGTCTAATTAGCTAATAGGCAATCAGAATTCAAGAGTTTGTCTATACTGTATTATAAAGACGAATGAAGGAGGTTTATAAGTAAACATTGATTGACTTTCTTTGTTTTTGTTTTTAGGCTTCTCAACTGACAAAAATCTCTGCGTCACTAAGTCACAGTTTACCGGCGCTAGCAGCTAGCTCATTGTCTACACTGGAAAATTTCAATAGTGATTTGGATAATCCAGATAAATTGGAATTAATTCGTTCTTCATCATATCTACATTATTGCCTTTCTCAAGTATGTGGTCTGTCTAGGACATCATTAATACGGTATGTAAAATCATTTGATTGATATTTTGTACTCATTTTAGACTCATATATTCAGGTATTTATATTCCGTACACTTAGAATCATTATTACAACGTATTGATTGCACAATCATATTGACAATTTGTAATCAGGTTACTGAACTGATTAGGTTCGATGATTTAGTTTCATCAGAACTACTCTTAATCAATAAAAGGTGCTCTACATATTCTATGTCAGTTTTAACTTTTCATTTTTCGATGTCATTTATCTCTGTACTGTATTTCTCACATGACCTCTGCAGCTAAATATTCCCAGGTTACTAGTATTTAATCATCCACACCTTTGAAACGTATATTAGGACCGTGAAGTGAGTAATTTTGAGATTGTACATAGGGTACGAGATATAAAGTAGCAAATCAGTTGATTAGTTTCTGAATTTTCATCAATATAGGTACCTGAGACCTACATCGACACACAATGTCCACTTGTATAGGAATAGGTTTTAAGAAAGCTACGTGCAGCCGCACATGAAAATTTAGCATCAGTTCGTAAAATTTTTGATTGTTAAACTAATCTATGCTGTTAGGTACAAACTACCTAGTTGGGATCCATGATATAATCGTTACCAATAATTGGAATCGTTAAGTGACATATCTCAGAATTATTCACAATTTTACAGATGTTTTTTGTTTCAAAATACTTTTAATTTTCACTGCACAAATTTATCTTACCCTTTCTTATTCAATTACATTATTTATACCTAATCGTTTCTATGACCATTAATGGATAATGTCACTAATTCTCCATCCCTCAAATACCCTGGTACGGCCGAGAGTGGGGAGAGTCAGCTCTCCCTCTTGAAATGCTCTAACATGGTCATGTGCATACAATCATTACCAGCGAAGTCCTACTCACTGTTTTCTGACGGCAGGGGGTTTCCTAACGAAATCGAGAGAATGAAAAACGAATGTTCGGCACTAACCGGGCTTCGATAGAACAATGAGAAGACGGAGTTTATCTGAAAAATGTGATGTATTTGCGCTGTACATTTCGAACAATCTGGTCACACATATACTTGTAGAGGCATTATTTATATGAAAATTAATAAAGGTCGATTAAATAAAGGTTCAAGTAAAATAACAAAAGGGGGGAGAAAGAATAAGAAGTTGTCGCGTTATCCTGGGCCATAGAATGACTTAAAGATTACCAAGGTTTTTGTACACATAAGGGGGGTTTAAATTTACGAATGGCCAAGGCTTCAATAAACTTAAGAATTCGTGCTTGACCATTTCTATACAACGTTCTAAAAGCTGTATTAATTGTCAATTTTGTGCTCCGTCTCAATTATATGTTTTGCTATCGATGAACCTGGTTTTCTAACTCTCACAGTGATCGGATCATTTGAAACACTTTGATTTTGAAGCCATCTAGGCACATATTCATTGACCCTTGATTGCATTGTTCGATTACTTCTCCCTATGTATGTGTGTCCACACAAACATGTAACCGGGTTAATGAATATGGAGGATCCACCTATGGGAGTTGGAAAATCCTGATTCCGAACCAGTGGTGCACATGGGCTCCAGTATCCTGAAAGAACAAATGGTGTATGAACCTATTGGTCACCGACTACCATGGGATTGCATCTCCTGACGTTGCTCCACTGTTTTGTGGATCAGACCTTTAGGTCGGAGGCTCGGGGTGTTGCTCTCTAAGAAAACCACCTGCTTCAGTTTGGTCACCCGAGCAGTATCACAGCCCTCACACAAATCAAGTGACTTGTGTGGAGCATATGTATTTGGTGCCTCATTGTACCAATATTTATATGTGTAAATCAATAACTACTTCTTCAGCCCTGGTAATTTATCTTTATCTAGTTGGAAAACTTGAACCGATCTACATGTTTATGTTAGGTTCTACGTTTGTTTTTTTTGTCGTTGTTGACTAATTGGTATGCTATATTTAATGCTTACTTAATAAATAATTATCTTTTTTAATTTGCATTTCTTCTTACCTTTCTTCTTCTTCTTCTTTTGTCTTTATTCTTTTCAGCATTAACTCAATTTATTCACAGTATACAATCTATTTACGTTGTTTATGGAAATTAATTGAAAGTACTAAATGTTTAAATAAATCAACATTAAATTATTCAAATAGCAATATGTCTACATTGTTTAATATTTTATGCTCGGGTGAATTACCTACGCATTTAGTGGAACTTCAAAGGTTAGTTAGTTAATCCATTTAGACTTCAGTCAATATGGTTTACAACTAAACGAATTTCATTAATTGTTGAGAATAATGTTGTAACCTCGTATGTGCTGGGATCATCGGGTAAGTAATAGTAAGGTTATGGAGCAGGGTATTAAGGAATGATGATGGTAAATCAGTGGTGGGTTATGAATCTTCATCGGCTGAGATGGTTGGGCCACGTGTCACTTATGTCTGAACTACGATTACCACGACGTGCAATGCTGACTAGTGTTTGGGATGGTTGTAAGGAAGTTAGGGGTGGCCAAACGAAAACGTGGCTTCACTACTTGAAGTCACTAACTTCTGGTATGAGCCATGTTGGTAGATGCAGACTACCGTTTTCACGTCTGTGGACTCTGAACAGCATAACAATCATCCATGTAGTAATCGTTGAAAATTGATCTAGTTTGGAGTGCTACAAAACAGCTGTTACGTCTTAGTGTGTCTCCTTAACAGTTCACACACTTCACCGGGAATCTAATTCAGGAGTTTCAGATCTGGCGTTGAACATCCAACAACTAGAACCACTTTGCTGGTGTCCACTAGTATCGTTTTCACGTCTGTAGACTCGGAACAGCATAACAATCATCCATGTTGGTAGTGGAACAGCTGTCACTATTGACTATGAATGGTCATCGCGCTATTCCGCACTTTATGGAACTTGGAATGATATTATTGGATTTAATTATTTCAACGGTTGTCTATTCTCTGAGAGATCCGAAGTTCCTGAGTTCTATCCCTAGTGCGGTTTCGGGTACTCACTTTCAAGGTGTTCTACATTTGGACAAAATTGCTGTTCAGTGTTTCACTGATATTTTATGTCATTCCAAATATTAATCTGTCATGAACAACACCTGTAGGTTAAACCAATCTCTTCAAATAACCTATTTATTTGTTTATTTAAACAGTTATCTTCCACTGATATTTACATTTGCTGATTGTCTTCATCATCGCTTATTATGTTTAACTGATTCGGAAATCTGTGACATCTCATCGGAAGTGAACTACACCAACTCCAACGATTATCGTCATCAACAACCAATCAATAATAATAGTGAACCTCACGAGGAGGTTGTGGTTTTCGTGCTGATGAATTATTACAAGTTGGTGCAAGACTTCGTGATCTTATGCTCGGCCTAATTGATTTGTCACATCCTGATCAAGTGCCGAAACAAACTCGTTGTAATTTACAAACAGATACACATTGTGTAGAATCAATGGAACAACCAAATTATGGTGCAGTATTACGTAGAATAGAACAATGGGTCGAAATAGCCGATCTTGGCAGTTCACCTATTGGTGATCTAATGATGCGAAATTATACACAATGGGTAAAACATTTTCTTAAATAATATAATAATACATTGCTATTACATTTTCGTGGACTGTCATTAACAAATATTTTGTAAACCATTTCACATACAAGTTCACTTGTGAGTTTATCAACGAGCATTATACTACAAGTCAAGCAATAGTGTTCCTAACTCTTAAAAGTATAACTCATTTACCAAATATAGATTTGGATTATTTTAGCTCGTAAAGTCGTTAATTATGGACCTGAATATTACAACTGCCAATCGCATTATTATTAGATCCTCACCACCTTGAACTTGTCTAGTCCTAATTCATGAAATTTATTATTTCCTTGTAAATATATGTTAATGGGTCTGTATATTCACCTGTAATTATATTCACTTTTCTTCTCCGTAATAATATATGACGTTTTCTACTCACGTAACTTATCCGTCTTCTACTTCTTTTTAGTTTCCCTAGCTGAAATAGAGTGACACTAAGGGGTTGTTTAGATAGTAATACATAAAACAACCGGACAACTGAAGAACTTGTCCTCCGGGGACGTTTAATAATGTATTAAATAATGGAAATGAATATAGAAAGAGTTTATTAACATGTATTCAGAATATTTTCACTATTGAGAAATTTGATGTACCGTATACTTTTCAAACTAAGTGTTTTATAACTTCAGCTCGTGTATTTATTGTTAGTGTATGTACACGTAGACATATGTGAATGAAAGTCATGTAAAGCGAAAACGCTTAACGAGAGGTTGGATAGCTCCGTAGCAACATCTTATATTGTGAACCTGGGTAACATGAGTTTGAATCCCACAGGCCGCATCATTCCCTCAATATTGTAGGCAAATCCTACTGATAAGTACGAAACCATGCGTCGAGCAGTGTTTCTGTTCGACTACTTTCAGCTTGTACATTATATCCACTTGCTGTGTTATTTGACTTAATATTCATACTTATTTATTAGCTCTTCAACCAGGCGCAAATACATGTACTTGGTCTTGATCCACGCTCTAAGTTTGAGGGCTACTAATACTGAGCGGCTGGTTAAACCGAAGTAGGTGAGGTATGTTTGAACCTACAACTTAGTAGCTGAAAGTTGAACGTCCTAACCGCTAATCCACTTCTCCAGATTTATGCAGAATTGTGTGTGTATTTATGCATATAGCTGAATTTAACAATTGATTACTCTCTCATTCTGTATGTATAAAACTATTGTTTTTTTCTTTCAGTCGATACCGGATTTTCGTCTTTTACTATATTGTTGGTGTAGTTTACTGCGTCGAGTTGAACGATTAGTATTTCAAATCTATGATTGGGATCGTCGTTGCCGACGTCAACAAGATACTAGTCTGCCTATCTACCTTTTACAAAATCCACAATCCACAACGACAACAGCTTCTACAAATGCATCATCTACATTTTCATCATCATCCTCATCAACTGATATTGCACGCGTAACCAATTCACCACGTCTACCACTTGGCACACCAAGTCTTAGTCAAACATTTTGGTTGAAAGATAACTTATTTGATTTATTAAATACTACAGAATCACAAACTTCATGGTTTGAAAATCAAGGTTATCAAAGTACATTGGCATTAGCTGGTGCACCGTTTGGTTATTATAGTATTTTGAATCCAGATCGAAATCAAGGTTGGTCTAGTGTCATTTATTTGTCATATTATATTGATTAGAGGCATCATTGACTGAAGTTAGTTAAATAATCATTGAAAACCAGTAAGTAATGCACAGCCGTTTTGTCCTAGTATGGGATTCCTCAGCAGTACATATTCAGAATTCCACTGAGGATTGAATTCGAAGTTTTCTAGTGAGAAGTCGTGACTGTTAGAGTTTAGATATGTAGAGAGTTAAACTGACTAAAGTTATAAATGTGAATCATTTGTGTCAGTGCAGTGGTCGGCCTGTTAAGCGCTCGCTGCGTGGTCTGAGAAGATTTTTTACAGTAATTAGTTGTCACAAACTTAAGTTATTTGAGAACTCATTGATTAATTAGTTAGTTGGCTTGTCCTAAGTAATAATCACCCACATCCAACTAAGTACATTCAACTTTCAATCCTTAAAAGGATTCAATTTTGACCTATCTAGCTCTCAGTATGTAGATGTTTCTGACATTCAAATTGAATTAAGCGGGTATGAATCCTACAGGGATCATCGATTTCCTTAAGTTTACAGGTACAACTTATTGAATAGAGCCAAGTAACATAAGACTCTAGGTATATTGAACAAAGGCACTCTCTCAATTCCCTTCAGCAATAGAATGATACTTGTAGTACTCTTTTTGTCTATCTCAAAATGTTTCTATAGCAAAATAATTTCTAATACATATTTGTTTGTCTGTTTTTTCTTTTAAATGTCAGTGGTACTAGAATCATTTTCTTTATCCAATCGTCAAATACGTCAAGTCTTATTATTGAAAAAGTTCCATTTGTTATACCATTTGAAAAACGAGTTAAAGTAAGTACAGTGTGTATGTAACGTATATTATTGGTTGCCTATTCATTACATTGTTGTCATTGATTTAAGATATTCGTCCCCAAATGCCCTGGTACGGCCGAGCGTGGGGGAGTCCGCTCTCCCTCTTGAAATACTCTCACACGATCACGCGTACACAGCCTCTGACAGGAATTCCTACTCACTGCCTTCTCGTGTGGGGGTGTTGTTTACGAATTGAGAGGGCAAAAAGCGGATGTCCGGCGCTTTAACCGGATTCCAAACCAATGGTGCACATGGGCTCCAGTATACTGCGGGAACAAATGGCATATGAACCAATCGTTGGTCACCGGCTTCTATGGGACTGTCAGTCAGTCAGCAACAACATAGAACTTCGTACGTACGTACGTCAGTTCGAGTTGCTACACCACATTAGC